>JAQZBX010052461.1:0-19125 GCA_029593785.1 Cabassous unicinctus
AGAACCAGCTTTTGGTTTTGTTGATTTTCTCTATTATTTTTCTGTTCTCATTTTCATTTATTTCTGCTCTAATCTTTATTATTTCTTTCCTTCTGCTTGCTTTGGGATTGGTTTGCTGTTCTTTTTCTAGTTTCTCTAGTTGTTCAATTAAATCTTTGAGTTTAGTTCTTTCTTGTTTTTTAATATAGGCATTAAGGGCTATAAATTTCCCTCCCAAGACTGCATTTGCTGTATCCCATAAGTTTTGATACGTTGTGTTCTCATTTTCATTTGTCCCAATATATTTCCTGATTTCACCTGCAATTGCTTCTTTGACACACAGAATGTTTAGGAGTGTGTTGTTCAGTCTCCACACATTTGCAAATTTACTTTTTTCCTGTCTGTTATTGATTTCTAGTTTCATTCCATTATGATCTGAGAAGGTGCTTTGTATAATTTCAATCTTTTTATATTTATTGAGACCTGCATTGTGACCTAACATGTAGTCTATCCTGGAGAAAGATCCATGGACACTTGCAGAAGAATGTATAACCTGCTGTGTTTGGGTGCAGTGTTCTGTATGTGTCTGTTAGGTCTAACTTGTTTATCATATTGTTCAAGTTCTCTGTTTCCTTGTTGATCTTCTGCCTAGTTTTTCTATCTAATGATGTGAGAGCGGTGTTCAAGTCCCCAGCGATTATTGTAGAAATGTCTGTTTCCCCTTCAGTTTTGCCAGAGTTTGTCTCATATATTTTGGGGCACCCTGGTTAGGCACGTAGATATTTTTGACTACTATATCTACCTGGAGGATCATCCCTTTTATTAATATAATAAAATAAATAAATAAATAAAAGTATCTCATTACTTTTTTGCATTTAAAGTCTGTTTTGTCTGATATTAGTATAGCTACCCCTGCTCTTTCTGGTTACTATTCACATGGAGTATCTTTTTCCAACCTTTTACTGTCAGCCGGTTTGTATCCCTGGGTCTGAGGTGAGTTTCTTGTAAGCAGCATATGTATGGCTCATGTTTTTTTTATCCATTCTGTCAGCCTGTATCTTTTGATTGGGGAATTTAATCCATTCATATTCAATGGTATTACTGAATATGCACTATTTATTTCCTCCATTTTATTCTTTGGTTTTCACATTTCATCATGTTTTTGTCTCTCTTTTTACTCTTTTGGTTATCCTTTCTGCTTTCCTTTCTTCTAAACTCTCCTCCAAGCCTCTCTCTCCTGGCTTTTTCTTTCAGTTTCTAAGGCTTCCTTTAATATTTCCTGCAAAAGTGGATTCTTTTTTGCAAACTCTCTTAGTTTCTGTTTGTTTGTGAATACTTTATACTCACCTCCATATCTGAAGGACACTTTTGCTGGATAAAGAATTCAAGGCTGTCAGTTTTTCTCTTTCAGTTTCCTAATTGTATCATACCACTGTCTTCTCACCTCTATGGTTTCTGAAGAGAAATCTGAACTAACTCTTACTGGACGTCCTTTGAACATGACCGTTTGCTTCTCTCTTGCTGCTCTGAGAATTTTCTCTTTATCTTTTATATTTGACATTCTGAATAGAATGTGTCTTGGCATAGGTCTCTTTGGATTTATTCTCATTGGGGTACGGTGTGCTTCTTGGACATGTAAGTTCATTTCTTTCATGAGAGTTAGGAAATTTTCAGCTATTATTTCCTCAAATACTTTTTCTGTCCCTTTTCCTTTCTCTTCCCCTTCTAGAACTCCCATGACACATATGTTGTTGCGTTTTGTGTTGTCATTCAACTCTCTGAGCCCCTGCTCAATTTTTTCCATTCTTTTCTCTCTCTGTTCTTTTCTCTCTTCAGTTTAAGCTGCTGTGTCTTCAGTATCACTTATTCTTTCTTCTATCATTTCAAGTCTGCTGTTGTATGCCTCAAGTGTGTTTTTGACTTCACCTATTGTGTCTTTCATTACTATGAACTCCGTTACTTTTCTGTTCAGGATTCCAAATTCTTCTTTGTGTTCACTCAATGTCTTCTTGATGTCATTTATTTCTTTAATTATATTGTCTTTCATGTCATTAATTTGATTTTGGAAATTTGTGCTCATCTCACTGATTAGTTCTCTCAAATTCTGCATCTCTTCTGGGACTTTGATGTATTCTTTTACTTGGGCCATGTCTTCTATTTTCTTAGTATGGCTCCTAATTTTTTGCTGGTGTTTAGGCATCTGGTTAGGTTGTATATTACTTAGATGCTCTATCTCTTTCTCTTTTATAGGGTTTCAGTGGCAGGAGGCTGTGAGTTACCACAGCTCTATGATTTTTGGCTCACCCTTGATTGTTAGGATTGTCCTGCTGGTTGCTCAAAACTGGGTACTGGACCCAGTACTTAGTTGTAGAGTCGTTTCCTAGGGCCTTGGAAAGGGAGGCTATAGAGGCCAGGAAAAGCCTCTCCTATTTATTTTTAATTTTCCTATGTGCACTTCCTTGGTCTGCCAGGAGATGGCGTTTGTTGGCAGCTTTCAATTCAATGCCTGGTCGGAGTGTATTTATTGTGACACAGACCAGATCAATGTGATAGAGCTTCCTGTCTGGCAGCTAAGAGCCTTGTAATTCAAACTTTTTGAGACAGTTCTCCAGTCTTCTCTGGTAGCCCTCTCCCTTTTCCCACCTAGGAAATATTTCCACTTCCTTCTGAATCCTCAACAATCTGTCCCTGGTAGTAGAGGAGGAGATTGGGAGGTTTGTATATCTTTAGCCCCTTGCAGGCTCCAAGGCAAACAATGGCGCAGCCCCACCCGGCCTGGAAGGGCTCTCAGGACAGGGCAGACCAAACCTGTGAGCCAAAGCAGGGTCAGCCCAAGGCTTTCTCTCCCCTCTCCTGTGGAATCCTCAACAATTAGTCCAGGCTAGAAGAGAGGGAGGTTGAGAGGGTCAGATTTCTCCAATCCTTCCTAAGCTCCCAGGGCAAACCGCCATGTGGAAGGGTCCGTGGGGCTCAGTAGCCCAAATTTGCGGGTCAGAACTTGAGTCAGCCTAAGGCTGTGTCCCTCTCTCTCCCCTTTCCGGGAGTAGTACATCCCTGGAGCCCCCTTCGTCTGTAGTCGCAGGCCCAGAAGCCCTAGAATTCTAAAGAGTGTGGGGGAGGGTGCCATTTGCAGCAGCTGCTGCTGGTTCCAACTCACGGTTCTGTAGTTGTGATTTACCTCTCTTGTCCCTCTCTCCTCTGGGTGGTGTTTAGCCTTCACCTGCTTTCCTAAACCCTAGAAAATCTTTTTCAGGGCTGTTTCAGCCTGTCCTCTAGCTATTTTTCTGGAGAAGACATTCCCATGTCTTACTAGTCTGCCATATTCCCAGAATTCAGGATCAATCTTTAAGACATTATGTTGAGTGAAGCAAGCCAGGCATTGAAAGATGAACAATAAATGACCTCACTGATTTGAATTGCAGAAAGTGAGCAGTCTCTGAGAACCATTGTCTAAAAGATAGGATAACAAGGAAGAGAAAGAGAAGAGAAGGTTGTGAGCCATCACGCATATGGACATAATCTATGGTAAAGTGATAGAGTATAGTTGCATATTGAAAGATAGGACAGGTGGGTAGAGACACTACTGGGTTTGATGGTGCAATGTTGACAGGTGGGTAGATTAGGAAGGGTGGGTTACAATACCCAGGATACTGGGGGGAGAGTTTGGAGGGGGACTAGGTGAACATGGGATTTGTGGGTATGATGTTGAAAGTGCAGGAGTGGGAATGCTCTTATGGCAGTATGACAAGGTAGTGTCACTGGTTTAGGGTATAGGTTGGGGGTGGGGTTTCAGGAAGTTGTGCATCCAGAATAGGCTTCTGGGGAATGTGTGAGTGTTCATCCTGTCATAAGGTGTTGTGTCCGGGATTGGAGACCCACATGGTGAATGGGATGAAGATGGACCCCCATCTTTGAGAGAACCGATTCACCCAGAAACAGACAGGTGGTTGTCTATTAAGCACAAAGGTGGATCCTAATAAGGGAGGATAATCAGCATGTCAAGTCCTCTTGTTGCATGTAACTATGAATCTTGTCATCCAAAGAGTCAAGACAGGGGACTGTCATGAGCTCCAGGGGGATGGGGAGGAAGAAACAAAAAAGATCAAACAGGGGGTATTTAGTGCTCATGGGAAATGTTTATCATTACCTTACAGTAATGAACATGGGACATGGTAAATATCATCAAAATTATTAAACTGTACCATCTAAATAGTAAACTATACTTTAAACCATTGACAATGTTTAGTAGCTGTGCTTCACTATCTGTGTAACAGTTATAACAATGCTACCATCCACATTAAAAAAGGTGTTAATATGGGGTGAGGAAAGGGGAAGGAGGTTGGGTATATGGGAGTCTCTAGTATTCTGTGTATGAATTTGCTGTGACCTAAAACTTTGAAAATTAAATGAAAATTCAGGAGACACTGGGGAGTGAGAAGGGGCAGGTACCATATTACAGACTGGACACCCGATAATGCAGTGATAAAAGGAAAAATGTAAAAAAATATACATACATTTTTTATTTTTTTTGTTTTTTCCCATTTTTTGAATATCCCAATCCTGTAATTTTATTTTGTTTCTAGTGTTTTTTTTTAAGTTATCATGTATTTTATCTCTTATATTTAAACTTATCTTTATTATTTCATTTTCCTATTAATTCTATTTGGCTATTATATGGGCTTCATTTTCAGGGAAGGTTGTATCACAAAAGGGTTACAGAGGGGGCAGGAGAGGATCATTGGTGGGGGGTGTCTTGGATGGGGGTTTCATGGGAGGATGTTCACCTGAATATACATGAAAGATATATAAAATTGTTCAAATGATCAAGGGGTGGGGCATGGTCACTGTGGGTAGACAATCACTCAATAAATGAGGATATACTGAGTTCCCAGCTGGGAGAGCTCTACCACATTCTCCAAGGTAGCAGCAATAGTCCCCTGAGTGCAGGGGCAGTGTGTGGCAAAGGAGTAGGGTCCACTGACGGGTTCTTGTTATTGATGGCTAGCCTTTGGAGTCTTTGCTCTTGTAATTGAAACTTAGCCTGCTGTTATGGGGTGCCTAAGGGTTGCCACCTGAGGGCTTCCTTGTTGCTGAAATGTGACCTTTCTTTAAGCCAAACTCACCATATGAATGCATTACCTTCCCGCCAGTGAGAGACATGACTCCCAGGGATGAGCCTCCCTGGCAACGAAGGATTACTACCAAGTGCCAACTGGCAATATGACTGGAAAAAGACCTTGAATAAAAGGGGGAAAAGTTAAAGAGAAATGAGTTCATGTTCTAAGAGACTTCAAAAACAGTCGGGAGGTCATCCCAGAGGTAACACTTATGCACAACTCAGCGGGATCTCATAGAACACCAAAGTGGATATCATCATACACAGAGAGGCTCCTAAGGCCTCTGGAGACACCCAGGACCTATATAAGAGAGGGATAGATCCAGAGATTTATGCCTTATCAGTGGGCTCTACTTTGGAATCTGTGCTCCTGCGAGTGACAGAGTTGGACTTAAATAAGACCTCCCTGCACAAGGTCCATCAGTCCCTTCTTTTCAAACCTATATGTGATGCTGGAGTTTGTATGTGTACTTCCAGTGACTGGAACCTCAAGCCTGCCCATGTGCCAGCTGTGCCTGGAATCTCGGTGGAGTTACAACTCCTACTCTACATCTCAATGGACTCACCCAATCACCCGGGGAGGAGACGATGATGGACAACAGCCATCCAAAGGAATGGATACAGCCTGCAGCTGCAGGCAGGATAATCCCATCCCCCATATCCATGGGATATAAGCCCCCTCTCACTTGGAGTTGGAGTGGACATCACCATCCCAAACTCCTCAGGATTGGGGGAAGAGCTATAGACTAGAATGGACTTAATGGTATTCTGTTGTAGACATAATGTGATTCAAGCAATGGAAGAAATTACAACAGTGAGGTGGAGCCAGTGGCCACTGGATGCTTTTGGGGCAGGGAAGGGAAAAGCAGTTGTAATACAGATGCTTTTTCAGGAATAAGGAATTATCCTGAATAACATTACAATGACAGATATAGGGCATTTTACATCAGCATATAACATGCAGAACTGTGTGGGAGATATTGGGGTCTACAATGTAAACTATGGTCATGCTTAGTGGTAAAACCCCAAGATGTGTATCTCCATCACAGGTTATGTGCCACACTATTGAAAGATGCTTATGTGGCATGTTATGGGAGGTGTGGGAGGTGGGGAATATGAAGATCCCTGTAATTTTTGTATAACATTTATGTAATCTAAGCATCTTTTAAAATATTTTTTAAAAAAGACACTGGAGGCACATACAGCAGATGTGAACAGGGAGAGGAAAGAATTAAGGATGTGGAAGATGGAACATATGAAATCAAACATACAGTAGAACAGATAGATAAAAAGATAGAAAAATCAAGCAGGGAATTAGGGATTTGAATGACAACACAAAATGGACAAACATATGCATTATAAGCATCCCAGTGGGAGGAGAAAAGAGAAAGGGGACAGATGGAGTTTTGAAGGAAATAATAACTGAAAATTTTGCAACCTTATAGAGGGAGATGGATGCACATGTCCAGGAAACACAGAGCACCTGAACAAGTATAAACCACAAAAGGACTACACCAAGATATATACTTGTCAAACTGTCCAGTGCTCAAGGCAAAGAAAATACTGAAGGCAGCAAGAGAAAAGAAAAACATCACATATCATGGAAACTCAATAAGATTAAGTGTTGATTTCTCATCGGACACCATGTAAGCAAGAAGGCAGTGATATGACATAGCCAAGGTACAAAGAAAAAAATCTTTCAGCCATGAATTCTCTGTCCTGAAAATCTGACATTAGAAAATGATGGAGAGTTAAAAATATTCACAGATAAACTGAAATTAAGATAATATCCCAATAAGAAACCTGACCTTCAGGAAACACCAAAGGGTGTTCTGCATGTTAAAAGGAAAAAAATAAGAGAGCAAGAGAATGGGTGGAAAGTGTAAGAACAATTAAAATGACAAAAAGGAAATAGAAACAACATATGACATACATGAATACAAAGAAAATATGGCTAATGTTAGTAATTCCTTGAGAGTAATAACACTGAATGTTAATGGATTAAACTCACCAGGCAAGAGAAACAAATTGGCAGAATGGATAAGGAAATATTACCTATCTACATGCTCTCTACAAGAAACCCACCTTAGAACCAGGGATTCAAGGAGAGTGAAAGCGAATGGCTGGAAAACAATTTTACAAGCAAACAGTAAACAAAAAAGGGCAGGAGTAGCTATACTAATACTGGACAAAATAGACTTTAAATGGAAAACTATTGTGAGAGAAAGATGGACACTACATATTAGTAAAACTACAATGAGATACAATCTTACACCCATTAGACTGATAGCCATTATAAAAAAAGAGGACTACAAGTGTTGGAGAGGATGTGGAAGAATCAGAACACTTATCCACTCCTGGTGGTAATGTAGAACAGTCCAGCCATTGTGGATGACAGTTTAGCTGCGCCTCAAAAAACTAATTATACAGCTGCCATATGACCCAGCAATTCCACTGCTGGGTATATACCCAGAAGAACTGAAAGCAAGGATATGAACAGATGTTCGTGTTATTGGTGTTCGTTATAAACACCAATGTTTATAAAATAAACACTATTTTTATAAACCAATGTTTATAAAATAAACACTATTGCCAAAAATTGGAATCAACCTAAATGTCCATCAGCAGATGAGTGAATAAACAAAATGTGGCATATACATGCAATGGAATACTACTTAGCTGCAAGAAGGAACATAGTACTAACACACGGGATAACATGGATGAATCTCGAAGATCTTCTATTGAGTGAAGATAGCCAGGCATTGAAGGACAGATGTTACATGACCTCTCTGATATGAATTAAGGAAATCATGCTGTCTCAGAGAGTTAGTCTGGAAGATATGTTTACAGGAATTAAGAAAGGAGAAGAACGTTGTGAGCTAGTGCCCATATGGCAAAATCTATGATAAGGTCTAAGTGAGTAGCTTTGCAGTGAAGAGATATGACAGGTGTGTAGGGATACAATTGGGTTGGGTGGTGCAAGCTTGATAGGGGTGTAGGGTGTGAAGGATGATTTGGATTGTCCAAGGAACCTGGAGGAGGGTTGGGGGAGGGAATAGTTGAACACTGGGGATAGGTGTGCTCATGGGTGAAACTATAATTTTGAGAAAACTCTTTTGGTAATATGCCTAGGAAGTGTTACTGGTTTAGGGTGTTGAATGGGATGTCATTTGGGACTGGGCACACCTGGAACAATCATCTCGAGAATGTTCTAGTGATTATTTTGTCACATGTGCTGTATCAGTGTGGGGAGGCCAACATAATGAGTGGAAAGTAGTTGGACTATCATGCTGGAGAAGCCCAATATGTACTCAAACAGAGGGGTGTGTCTCTTGAGATCGTGGGCAGTTCCTAATAAGGGAGGTCAGACTAATGTGTCCAGTCCTCATAGATACTTGTTGCAAGTATCTATGAATCTTGTCCTGTAAGGAATGAAGCTTGGCGGTCACCATGGGCCCTGAGGGGAGAGGGAAATAGCAATAGAAGGCGTTGAAAAGGTGCTATTTGGGAGCAATGGAAGTGTTCTTCATGTTCATGCAATGATGGATACAGGCCATGTTGAATTTCATTAAAAAATTATAAAAGTGTATGGTCTAAAATGTAAACCATAATGAAAGCCATTGACCATGGTTGGTAGCTATGTTTCAATATTTATACATCATTTTTAGCAAATATAAAACACACATGCGAAAAGATTATTAATAAGGAAGGGGGAAATTGTGGAGGGTGTTGGTATGTGGAAGTCCCTTATATTCTTTATGTAACTTTACTGTGACTTAAAATTTCTTTGAAGACAATATAAAAAAAAATTGAGACACTGGGGAAGTAATGGGAGAAAATGCCACTTTGCATACAGGAAAACTGATATTATAGAGGTGAAAGATAAAATGTCAACAAATAATGTTTTTTATTTTATTTTATTGTTTTGATGTTTTTCTTTTTTTTTAATATCCCATTTTTTTACTTTATTTTAGTTTTAGTTTCTCTAAATTAGTTTGTGCTTTATTTCTTATGTTTAAACCTATCATTATTATTTCATTTTCCTGTGACTCAAATTTGGCAATATTCTTGACTTCATTTTTGAAAAGGTTTTGGATCACAGAAGAGTTAAAACTATGGTAGGGGAGGATCAATGGGGTGGGATGTCAGTGATGGGGGATACATGAGAGGAAGTTCACCTGGGCATATATATATAAGGTATATAAATATGTTCAAATGTTCATGGGGCATTGCCACAGTGAGTAAAGTTTCACACAAATAAAGAAAGATTATTTAATTCACATCCTGGGGAGCTATGCCACATTTTCTAATGGAACAGCAACAATCCCCCAAGTACAAGATCAATGACTATTGAGAAATATGGTCCATTGATGGTCCTTTGATATTGATGACTATGTTTATGAGCCTTTTACTCTTGATTTGCAACTTAGCCTAATATTGTAGAATGCCTAAGAGTTACCTCCTGAGAACCTCCTTGTTGCTCAAATGTGGCCTCTCTCTAGGCCAAACTCAGCATATAAATGCATTACCTTCCCTCCAGCAAGGGACATGTCTCCCGGGGATAAGCCTCCCTGGCACTGAGGAATCACTACCAAGCAAAGGCTGGTGATACAACTGGTAAAAGACCTTGAATAAAAGTATGAAAATGTAATGACAAATGAGTGTATTTGGCGAAGAGACTTCAAAGTGACTTGGAAGGTCATCAGAGAGGTAATGCTTATGCATGTCTCAGAAGGATCTCACAGATGACCAAGTTAGATACTACCCCAAATAGCGGGGCTCCTGAGGGCTCTGGAGACACACAGGTCCTATGGTCATGGCAGATAGCTCTTGAGTTTGGTGCCTAGCCAGTGGCCCTACTTTGGAGCTTGTGATCTGGAGTGTGACAGAGTTGGACTCAGATGTGACTTCTCTACACATGCATCTTTTATCCCTTTTATTTGAACATATAGTTGGTATTGGATTTGGAAGGTTTATGTCAAACTGTCTTTAATCTCTGGGCTGTCCCTGTGCCAGCTAGGCCCTGAGCCTCAGCAGAGGTGACACACCTACTCTACAATTTGTTGGACTCATCCAGGACAACTAACAAGGAGGTGAGAATGGACAGCCACCACACCAAGAAACTGAGAGTGTCTACAACTGCAAACAAGAGAGTCCCATCCATCTGCCCCATGGGATCAAAGCCTCCTTTCAATTAGAGGTGGAGTGGGCATCACTATCCTATGGTCTTCAGGATTGTGGAATGAACTGTGGACTAAAGTATTCAAATATTGACATATTGTGATTCTAGCAATAGAAAAAATTATATCATTCATGTGGAAGCAGTGTCCACTAGAGGTTCTGAAGGCAGGGAGATGGAAATACAAGTGAAATATGGGGGCATTTTGGGGACTTGGGAATTTTCCTGAATGACATTACCAGGAAAGTTACAGGTCATTACATATCTTGCCATAACCTACAAAATTGTGTGGGAGAGGGTGTAAAATACAATGTAAACTATAACCCATGTTTAGTTGCAATGCTCTAAAATGTTTCCATCAATTGCAATGAATATGCCACACTGAAATATGTTGTTAATGTGGGAGGTGTAGGAAGCAATGCAAGTGGGAATCTCCTTTTTTTTTATGTAACTTTTAAGTAATCTAAATACCTTTTAAAATATATATATATTTTAAAAATAAAGATTAGAACAGAATTAAATGAAATTAAATACAACTAACAGAATTAACAAAAGCTGGTTTTTTTGGAGAATAGTAAATTTGACAATCACTTAGCTACACTAACAAAGAAAAAAAAGTGATGATGCATTTAAATAAAATGAGAAATGAGAAAGTGGACAGCACCACTGGTCTCACAGAAATAAAGGTATTACAAACAGCATGCAATGGAAAACTGTATGCCAACAAGTTGAAAAAACTACATGAAATGAATGAATTTTCAGGGACACATGAGCAACTCACAATGTAGAAAGAAGAAATAGAAGATCTCAACTGACCAAACACAAAGAGTGATATTGAATCACTCTTAAACACCCTTTCAACAGGGCAGGCTGCAGGGTGATAAACTGATGAAAAAAGATAGCAGGAATAGCTCCCTAAAGGCATAAGAGGGAAGGCTGGCTATCCTGGGTTGTTGTTGTTGTTTGTTTTTTTTTTTTTGGTTATTGTTTTGTTTATTGTGTATTGTCTTTTCCACTTCTTTGTTTCCATATTTCTAGCTGTGTTATTCATTTTCTTTCCTTCATTTTTCCACCTTGTCTTCTGCTACTTTCTTTCATTCCACTTCTTATTGTTTGGTCTTCATTTTTTCTTTTTCTCTCTTTTTCTCTTTTCTTCTCTTCTCATATTCCCCAACTTTTAATTCATTCTATTTTTTCTTTATTTGGTTTCTTGTTTCATTTTTTCTATTCCACCTTTTTTATCCTTACCACTTTGTATTTTTAATGATATTTACTCAAATTATTTATTTTCCTAGCTCTTGTACAGTTACTCTTCTAACTTTTATTAATATTATTATTCCTTTTCTTCTTCTTATAACTTTCCTTTTTTCGTGTCCTAATATTTTTCCCCCCTAGGAAACACAGACAACTGCAAGGATATAAAATAAGATTATCCAAGGGACAAAAAGGAACCTTAACACACATACACACACACACACACACACAAAAAACAATGAATAAAACTCTAGAGTAAAGAGAAAAGGTTACCAACCAAATAAGTCAATCAAGATAAACAGATGCCTAAACACCAACCAAAAATTACAAGCCATACTAAGAAACAGGAAAACATGGATAAGTCTAAAAATCAAACTAAAAACTAGGATGAGATGCAGAACATGGATCAAGTAATAATGGATGTACAAACAAATATCATGAAACAACTTAATGAAGAGAAGGAAGAGATAAAGGATATTAAGAAGAAACTGGGGCAGCATACTGAAGAAATTCTAAACATATCTAAAGAGATGAAGGATCTGATGGTGATGAATGGCCCAATGCAAGAACTAAAAAAAAAATGTTGGAAGCCTATAACAGTTGAATTTGAATAGGCAGAGGAATAATGTATAAGGAAATATTACCCAGCTATATGTTGTCTACAAGAAATTCACATTGTACCCAGGGGCACAAAGAGGTTGCAAGTGAATTGTTGGAAAAATAATTTTATATGCAAGCAATAACCAAAAATGGGTAGGAGTAGCTATATTAATATCTCACAAAATAATCTTTAAATGCAAAACTATTGTACGAGGAAAAAAAAGACACTATATATTAACAAAAGGAGAAATCTATCAAGAAGAAAGTCCAATCATAAACATTACTGCTCCTAACTGTAGCACAACAAAATATATGAAGCAAACATTGAAAACTTAGTGGAGAATTAGATGACTCTACAATTATTGTGGGGACTTTAATACACCATTATCACCATTAGATAGAACATCTCAACAGGGGGTCAATAAAGAAAGGTTTCTGTAAACCTTGAATAATATGTTAGAAGATCTAGATGTAATAGATATAAACAGAACTTTACACCGAAATACAGTGAGATATGCATTCTTCTCGAGCACATATGGCTCATTCTCCAGGATAGACGACATGCTAGGCCACAGAGCAACTCTCAATGAATTCAGAAAGATTGAAATTATACAAAGTAATTCTTTTACCATAATGAAATGAAGATGGAAATCAGTAAATAGCAGAGAATCAGATTAAATACAAAGATATGGAAACTAAAGAGCACACTCTTAGGCAATCAGTGGGTCAAGGAATAAATTGCAAAAGAAATCACTGACTACCTTGAAATGAATGAAAATGACAAACAATATATCAAAACCTATTGGATGCAGCAAGAGCAGTGCTGAGAGGGAAATTCATAGTCATTAATGCCTATATTGAAAAACAAGGAAGAGCTAAAATCAAATACTTAACTGCACACCTGGAAGAATTAGAAAAAGAAAAACAAACTAAGCACAAAGTAACAAGAAAGAAGGAAATCACAAAGATTAGGGAAGAGGAGGGGAGCACCAGAGGGTGGAGAGTGGTTGCTCTTCACTGAATTTGGCCAGCAGAATCAGCTTTGAATCTCAGCTCTAGCCAGATCAGAACTAAATGAAATTGAAAATAAGAGAGCACTAGGAAAAATTAAAAACACCAACAGCTGGTTGTTTGATAAGATTAAAAAAATTTACAAACCCTTGGCTAGACTAATAAAGAAAAAAATGGAAAATATAAAAATACATAAATTAAGAAATGAGCAAAAGGATATAACCACTGATCTCATAGAAATAATGGTATCATAAGAGGATATTTTGAAAAATTGTATGCCGACAATATGGATAAATTAGATGAAATGGACAAATTTCTAGGAACACACAAGCAGCTTACATTGAGGAAAGCATATATTGAACTCATCAAGCCAATCACAAGGAATAAGATTGAATTAGTTATCAAAAACATCACAACTAAGAAGTATCTAGGACCAGATGTCTTCACATGTGAATTGTACCACTCATTCTGGAAAGAACTTACACTTATCCTGCTTAAAGTCCACCAAAAAGTACAAGTGGGAGAAACATTGCTTAACTCATTCTATGATGCCAACATCACCCTAATACCAAAGCCAAATAAAGTTACCACAAGAGAGGAAAACTGTAGACTAATTTCTCTAATAAAACTGGATGCTAAAATCCTCAACAAGGTTCTTGCTAAACGTATTTAAAAACACATCCACAAATTTATATACCATGAACAAGTGGGATTCATCCCTAGTGTGCAAGAAGTTCAACATAAAAAAAAAATCAATCAATGTAGTACATCATATTAACAGGTTTTCAAAATCACATGATCATCTCTATTATGGCAGAGAAAAATTTGATGAAAAACAGCACCCTTTCTGATAAAAAACACATCAAAAGATAGGAATAGAAGGAAACTTCCTCAACATGACAAAAGGTATATATATAAAAAAACCATCGTTAGCATCATATTAAATTGTGAAATGCTAAAGGATTTCCCTCTAAGATCTGAACAAGACAAGCCTTTTGTCACCACTCTAATATAACATTGTGTTAGAAGTACTTGCTCAGCCACTTAAGCAAGAAAAAAAGATATAAAATGCTTCCAATTGAAAAGGAAGAATTGAAATTTTCATTATTTGCAAATGACATGATCCTATACAAAGAAAGCTCTGAGAAAGATACAACAAAGCTAAGTTCAGTAATGTGGCAAGATATAAAAGCAGAACACAAAAATCACTAGCATTTCTGTATAGAAATAATGACCAATCTGAAGAGGAAATCAAGAAAAAATTCCATTTACAATAGTAATTAAAATAATCAATCATTTTATTCTTTTCAATTGAAAATATCATATCCCCTATAATATCCCCAAAATGAATCTTAAAATTGTGTGATTTGCATCAAATTCCACAATGTTTATAGAATATTTGTGTAAGACTTAAAATATCTGCCCTATTCTGTTTTGTCATCTAGAAATATGATGCATTTCTTTACCTCCCATAGGAGGTGTTCAAGAGAAATGCAAATTCCTCAATGAATTTATATTGAGGAAAAGTACAAATTTTATTGAATTTTTGATTTTATAGAAATATCAGAATTTCTAACTCTGTATTAATCATGGTACACTACGTTTCCTGGACCCAAGTACCACTGGCAGCAAGTCTTCAGGAAGACAGCATTGCCTTCATGATGCCTGATGCTATAATTTGGACATTTTTGGAGCTTCAAACTGTAAACAAATAAACTACCATTGTTTAAACCTGAACCATTCCATCGTATTTCCTTTAAGCAGGCAGGAAATTAAAACAAGTGTTAAGAGAAGACTTTGCTGACCAACCAGTTAAACATAGAACCTCCATAAAATTATATCACTTTGTTTTGCTTGTTTATTTTGTAAGCCTTATCATTACTTGGCATTTTGTTATTTGTATAGGCATTTTAAATGTGCATTTTCCCTTTCCATATCTAAGTTTCTGCAGAGCAATTACTTGTCCTGAAATATATCATAAGAATTGCAAGTTTTTAAAGATTTGATAAAAGAAACAAAATAGTTATCTCAGAGCAGGTGGCTTCAAAGTATAATACAGTATACTCTATATAGGCTTCTAGTTTAATAATTTTCTATTCAGGGCTTTTACATTTATTTGATGACATTTTTTAGAATGTATCTGTTAAAAGACTTAAAGACAATAACACGGATGCTTGTACTCATCAATGCACAAGTCCACTCATGAATTTCATAAATTATAATCTTCTATATTTCTGGGGAGATGTAATCAGAGGAGGTAGTCAGGGCTCAACTCTCACACAAAAACTATGGAGAAAGTTAAAATTACCTGTCTGAAGGAGCTGCTTGGGGATCTGAAGACCAGGAAAGTATTCTGCCTCCTCGAAAAGGACAAGAGAGAGAAAAAATGAATCAAAAGCCAAACTAAAAGCATGAACTGCTAATCCCTGTGATTGGGAAAGGCAACCATCATTAGCCCCCTTCAAGGCTAATGGCCTGGACAAAACTCGTGGCTCAATGCAGTCAATTGAGTGGGGAAGAGACATGTTCCTCCCTGGGAAGAGGAGGGGAGCACCGGAGGGTGGAGAGTGGTTGCTCTTCACTGAATTTGGCCAGCAGAATCAGCTTTGAATCTCAGCTCTAGCCAGATCAGAATAATGGGCAGATGGAGGATGAAAAAGTTTCCACCATGGAAAGATTTCCTCATGAATATCATCTGCTGGCTTTTGGGGAAACTGCAAGAAGAAAAATTCCATTGAGGAATCTCTTGTCCTAGACCACATAGAGCAAATCTGCACCCTGTTAGTGAGTCCCTGCCCCTATTTTGATTATTTAAATTTTAAAGACTTAGAATAAGTTGAACCAAAAATCAAAGAAGAGTTTTGAAACAAAATTATTAGGCAAGAGAGAAAAATTGAAGATCAGTGTAAATTCAGTAATATATTCAGATACCTAAACATCAATAAAAATTACAGCCCATAATAAGAAACAGAATTATATAGCCCAGCCGAAGGACAAACTGAAAAAACTTGATTAGATACAGGAATAGACAACTAATCAATGATTAGACATAGACATTCTTCAGTGGATTAGAAAACTAATCAGTGAAAAATCACACAAATCTCCCAAATCTGATATAGGAATTGAAGGAAAATATTACTAAGTAGATAAAAGATATTAAGTCACTAGGTGAGTATAAAGAACAATTTGAAAGCCTACAAAAATGTAACAGAGCTTATGGGAATGAAACCCCAATGAATGATTTTAAAAATATATTAGATGGTGAGCAGATGTGGCTCAAGCATTTGGGCACTGCCTCCTACTTGGAAGGTTCCAGGTTCCTTTCCCAGTGACTCCTAAATAAGATGAGCAGACACAATAAGCTGCTGCAACAAGCTCATGAAATGAGCTCATGCTACGAGCTGATGACTGAACAGACACAATAAGCAGACACAACAAGCAGGGAGTGAATGTGTCTCAAGTGGTTAGGCAATCCACTTTCCACATGGGAAAACCTAAGTTCAGTTCTTGGTGCCTCCCAAACAAGATGAGCATGCACAATGAGCAGATACAATGAGTGGACACAATGAGCAGACACATTGAGCAGACACAGCAAACAATGAGCAGACTGATGAGGGATACTTCTTGGGTAGATACATTAGAAGCATATAACACTAGATGTGAATTCATGGAATACAGAATTAGTGAAGTAGAGGACCAATCATTTGCACTTGAAAAGACAGGAGAAGAGAAAGAATGGAAAAATGGACCATGGTCTCAGAAAAATGAATGACAAGACATATTGTACAAACATATGCATTATCAGTGTTCCAGAAGGGGAAGAGAATGGAAAAGGGTAAGAAAGAATTTTTGAGGAAAAAATGGACCACAATCTTCCCAAACCTTATGAAAGTCATAAAAATATCCAAGCAAGAAAATGCACAGTAAACAGAATAAATCTGAATAGATCTTCTCTGAGACAATTACTATTCTAAACAACAAAATACCAGAGAAAGAGGGTTCTGAAAGCAGCAAGAGAAAAGCAATGCATCACAAACAAGGGAACCTTAATAAGACTAAGTGCCTATATCTCATAGGAAGCAATGGAGGCAGGAAAAAAGTGGTGTGATGTATTTAAGGTACTAAAAGATAGAAACTGCCAGGCAAGAATTCTTTATCCACACAAGGGTCCTTCAAAAATGAGGATGAGTTAAAGTTTTCACCTAAAAACAAACAAACAAAAAAGCTATAATATGTTACCAAAAGGCCAGGTATAAGAGAGGTACTAAATGTTGTGCTACAGCCTGAAAGGAAAAAACAAATGCAAAGGATTTGGAGGAGACAGTAAAAATGAAGACTATATTTAAGGGTAACTTAAGGACTAAAAAGATAGACAATGGTAAGATATGACAATGAAATGGCAAAGGATAAAATGGAAGAAGTAAGTAATGACTTTATAGTAATAATTGAATTCCTCTACCAAAAGACATAGAATGGCAGAATGAATAAAAAATTATGAGCCATCTATATTCTGTCTACAAGATATCATATCAGATGTAAGTACACTATCAAGTTGAAATTGCAAAGTTTGGGAAAGTTATTCCACCAAAATACTAGCAATGTAAAATCTAGAGTAGTGATATTAATATCTGAAATAATAAATTTTAAATGAAATATTCTTATAAGAGATGAAGAAGTTCAAGATATAATAATAAAAGGGGCAATTTACTAAGAAGAAATCACTATAATGAATATTTGTACAACTAAACTTGGTGCCCCAAGGTACATGTGGCACTCACTTGGAAAACTGAAGGGAGAAATATTTATCTGTACAATAATATTTGCAGACTATAATACAGCACTCTCAGTAATGGACAGAACATTTTGAGAGAGGGTATACATCGAAACAGAGAGTTGAATAACATAAGTGAAGTAGTCATGACAGACATTTATAGAACACTGCACCCACAAACAGCAGAATATTCATTCTTTTCAAGTACTCATGGATTTTTCTCTAGGAAAAACAATATTCTGGGCCATAAGACAGGTCTCAATAAATTTAAAAAGATTGAAAGTATCAGGGTACAATTTTTTTATCATAATTGAATGCAGCTGGAAAATAATGGACAGAAGGGGAAATTTTGAAAATATATGGAGATTAAACAACACACTCAATTTGTGGGTCAAAGAAAAATTGTAAGATAAATCAGTAAATATATTTAGATGAATGAACATAATAGCACAACATATCAAATTCTATAGGATACTGCAAATGCAGTGCTGAGAAGGAAATTTATAGTCCTCAATGCTTACATTAAAAAAGAAGAAAGAGTGTAAATTGAAGATCTAACTGTACATCTGAAGGCACAATAAAAAGAATAGCACACTACCCATAGCAAGCCAAAGTAAAGAGACAATAAAAACCAGAGCAGATATAAATGAAATTGAGAACAGAAAACTACAGCGAATAAAGAAATGGAAAATTGATTCTTTGAGAAGGACAACAAAATCGATCTTCTAGTTAGTTCTTAGCAAGACTGTAAAAAGAGAGAGAGAGAGAAGATGCAAATAAAATATCAGAAATGTAAGTGGGGCATTCCCACTGATCCTACAGAAATAAAAGAGATCATAAGATATTACTATGAAAAACTGTACACCAAGAAACTAGAAAATATAGACAAAATGTTAAATTCCAAGAAACTAATGAAAAACCTACACTGACCCTGCAAGAAACAGAGGAAAACAACAAACCAATGACAAGTGAAGAGATTGAAATATCATCAATACCTTCCCCCAATGAAAAGGCCAGGAACAGATGGCTTCACAGGTGAATTCAACCAATCATTCAAAGATAATATAATACCAATCTTGCTCAAACTCTTCCAAAAATTTGAACAGAAAGGAATGATTCTAAACTCATTCTATGATGCCAACATCACCCAAACCAGACAAAGATAATATGAAAAGAAAATTACATACCCTTTTCTGTAATGAATATACATGAAAA
>JAQZBX010052462.1:0-19127 GCA_029593785.1 Cabassous unicinctus
CTTGAAATTAAGGTACAAGGAAGGGATACAAAAGAAGGATGAGGAAATATTATGTTATGTTCTACTACCAACCAATACAGAGAAGGAACTTTGACAAACATAAGTTTATAAAAGTACATATGCTAATTTCTTTCCTCCTCTTCATTTTCCATGTTTATTTTTAGAGATTATTTGTCTTCAGTTCTCCACATCCATAGCAAATTACCTAAAAGTGCCCAACTCAACCAAAGTGACTGAATTCCTGCTTACAAAATTTTCTGATGTGTGGGAGTTCAGAGTCTTACATGCCATGGTATTCCTGCTGATGTACTTGGCAACCATGATGGGGAACTTTCTTATTGTCACAGTGAACACCCTCAACCAGAGTCTTCACACTCCCATATACTTCTTCCTTAGGAATCTGTCCATCTTAGACATGTATTACATTTCTGTCACTGTCCCCAAAACATGTGTCATCTTCCTGTTTTGCAACAGAGCAATTTCCATGATTGGATATACAGTTCAGATATTCCTTGTGTTTTTGCTTGTTTATACAGAACTGCTGTTTCTCACTATCATGTCCCTCAACTGCTATGTGGCCATCTGCCAGCCCCTCCACTACCCTGTGGTCATGAACTCTCAAGTCTGTGTCCAGGTGACTGGCCTTTCTACTCAGTGGTCTGGCCTACACTGGAATCCACACTGGTAACACATTCTGGGTGCCCTTCTTTCTGTCCAACGTGGTCCTTCAGTTCTTCTATCTTGTCCCCTCTCTACTGAAGCTGTCTTGCTCTGACACCTTAAACAATCAAATTTTAATTCTTGTCTCTGCAGTGCTGGTTGCTGGCGGCTGCTTTACCTGCATCACTATTTCTTATATTCACATATTTTCTACTG
Source organism: Cabassous unicinctus (assembly GCA_029593785.1). Classification (NCBI taxonomy): domain Eukaryota; kingdom Metazoa; phylum Chordata; class Mammalia; order Cingulata; family Chlamyphoridae; genus Cabassous; species Cabassous unicinctus. The sequence goes on from JAQZBX010052462.1 coordinate 877, forward strand.
TGCTCAAGTTTCCAACCAGAGGCGAGTGAGGAAAGGCTTTTTCCACCTGTGTCCCTCATTTCCTCATGGTGACCTTCTTTCTCAGCTCAGTAACTGCTGTGTATGTGAAGCCAACCTCCAGCTCAGACACAATTCACGACATGGTCGCCTCTGTGTTCTCTTCTATAGTCCCTCCTTTCTTGAATCCTATAATCTATAGTCTTAGAAACAAGCAGATAAAGGAGGCTGTAAGGGGAATTATGAGCAGAAAAACTTTATTGAGGAAAATGATAGGATAATTATTTTAAGACACCCCCACTTTAATGAGGTAAGTTGAAAATGCCTCAAATTTCAACTCTTTGTCTGTTTCCAACTTTAAGAGTCATGACTTTCAGCATAGTAACAAAAATATTTTATTTTTAGATTTTTCCTTCAAAAACTGTATATTCTTTGATAACTGTTCTATCACTGCTACATACATATGTCAAGTAGTGCTGTTTCTCTTTATTCTCCTTTAAAGTTATAGAGTCCTAGAAAATATAAACTATAAATTAACTTATTTTATCTTTTTGTGCCCTTAGAAGAGACAGAAAATCATTCATAAAACATGTAAGTTAAAATATTCCTGAAATATATATATATATATAATGGCCTCTGAAACCTGATCATAAAATAACTTTAAAAATTTTGTTCTGAATAACATGTAAGCATCTGAGAAAAGTGTGGTTGGTAATCCAAATCAAATATACCTATATTTTGTAGTGTGGAAGAATAAATTTTAAAAAAGCATTACTTTTGCTTAAATCAAAAAAATATATTTAAAAAATTATAAATAACTGATACATTTAAAAATTTTAGGATTAAAACTCTTTGTTGACAGCTTTTAAGTTTTCCATACCAGAATATAAAATTGAGGTAAATGTTTTCTGTTTCCAACTTATGTTACTTCTCAATTTACCTATCAATGTGGTATGATGATCAAATGATGAAATTATGTATATATATTGAATATTTTTATATCCTTCTCATATACTACTCCCTATAATCCATAAAATAACCTTTCATGTATGAGCAGAACTCTCTAATGTATAATAAATAGTTTGCCATATTGGAAATGGGAACAAAACATATTTATTTTTCACAAATAATCACTGAAATATTACAGTTTTTGGTTTCATAAATTGGGGTCAGTATTGTCACTCATTTAAATTGGCACTGCGTCCTTCAATGATGTTCTCTGCACACTTTCTTTTTATGTACCATTTTCCTTAAAGTCATACTGAGTATGTTCCATCACATAAGAATGGGCATTTATATATTATCTATCTTTGTAATTGTTGAAATATATTTCTGTAAAAGGGGGAAATATAAGTTGTGTATATATTACTAGAATATTTTTTTCTAAAAAACACCATAGGACTTTAGAAAACAATGAACTCTAATGTAAATGATCCACTGTAGTTAATGCTACAAATGTAATAATATCTTTATATCAATTGTAACAAAGTACCACAGTAATGCAGTTTTGATAATAGGAGGATATATGGAAACTCTGTATCTTCTGCATGGTTTTCCTTTAAACTTGAAACTTCCCTAATAATAAAAACAGGGACATGACCAGGAAAAAACATACAAAAAAGTATTGTGTACCTATTAATGTGGAAAAACTAATATAATATTCAATCCAATTTGGAGTCCAATGCCATAGCCAAATAGTCATCATTTCCTTTAGAATTTGGAGAGCTTATTTTGAAATACTTATTAAAATGAAATGGTATAACATTGGACACACATAATTATATAGCATAGCAATATATAAAGCAAACATGAAAAGAAAATGTAGAAATAGAAAATAGTATCAAAATTAAACATTTTAAGATAAGGCTCACTACAACTGACAGAACAAAGTAAAAGATAAGTAATAATATAAGCCTTAAGGTTGTAATTTAACAACTTGCCCAAATTTGCATTCATAGGGCACAATGCCCTAAATGTTCAAAATATATTTTCTTTAAAATTTACTGAATTATACCATAAGGAAGTCTGCATCAATTACAAAAAAATATTAATTAAAAATACCACATTAACAGAATGAGTGATAAAAAACACATGATCATCTCAACTGATGCAGGAAATGAATTTGACAACATCCACCATCCCTTCTTGATCAGAACTTTTATAAATCTAGTAATTGAAGAAAACTTCCTCAACATGATATAGGCCATCTATGAAAAACCCACAGCTAACCTCCTACTTAATGATTTAAGACAGAAAGCTTTCCCTCTAAAATCAGGAGCAAGACAAGATGTCCACTGTTGTCACTATTATTCAAAATTTTACTAGAATTTATTTCCAGAGCAATTACTCTTAAAAAAACCAAATAAAAGAAGTTTAAATTGAAAAGGAGGAAGTAAAATTGCCTTATTTTTAGATGACATGATCCTATATACAAAAAACCCTAGAAAGTCCAAAACAAAGCATCTAGAGCTAATAAATGAAATCAGCAAAGTGGTGGATACATGATCAACACGCCAAATCAGTAGTGTTTTATAAACAAGCAATGAACAATTGGAAAGAGACACCAAGAATAAAATCATTTAAAAAAGAAGCTAAAAGAATCAAATATCTAGGAATAAATCTAACCAAGGATGGAAAGTGCTTGTTCACAGAAAACTTCAAATCATTGTTGGATTAATCAGGGAAGACCAAAATAATAGAAAGGACCACTCAATTGGGAAACAATATTCTCTTCAATAAATGGTGCTGGAAAAACTAACTAACTCTCAATATGCAGAAGAATGAAGGAAGACCTCTACCTCACACCATATACAAAAATCAACTGAAAATGGATCATAGATCTAAATTATCAAATTTAGAATTATCAAATCCCTAGAAGAAAATGTAAGGAAACATATTCAGGTGGTAGGCAATTGTTTCCTAGACTTTACACCTAAAGCACAAGGAACAAAACAAAACAAAAAATAGATAAATGGGACCTCATTTTAATTAAAATCTTTTCCTTTTCAAACTACTTTATCATGAAAGTAAAATGACAACCTATACAATCAAAGAAAATATTTGGAAACCACATATCTAATAAAAAGTTTAGTATCCAGAATATGTAAAGAAATCTTTCAACTTAACATTAAAAAAAATAACCTAATTAAAAATGATAAAAAACTTGAATAGACATCTCTCCCAAGAATATATACAAATGGCCCAATAGCATATGAATAGATGCTTACAATCATTTCCCATCAGGGAAATGCAACTCAAAATCACAACGGTATACAATTTCACACCCACTAGAATGGCTATTATTCACAAAACAGCAGAATATTATCAGTGTTGGAGGAGATTCGGAGAAATTGTAGCACTCATTCATTGCTTGACTGAATGTAAAATGCTGCAGCCACTGTGCAAGTCAGTTTGGTGGTTGCACAGAAAGTTAAACATAGAATCACTATATGACCTGGCAATCCCAGTGTTAGGTATATAACCAAATGAATTGAAAGCAGGACCTTGATCAGATGTTTGTACACCAGTGATCATAGCAGCATTATTCACAATTTTCAAAAATCAAAGTAACCCTAGTGTCCATCAACTGATGCATGGATAACCAATAAGTGGTATATACATACAATGAAATATTACTCACTTGTAAAATGGAAAGAAATTCAGATATGTGCAACAGCCTTATGAACCTTGAAGATGTCATGTTGTATGAAATAAGCCAGGCACAAAAGGGCAAATACTGTATGATCACATTGATATGAAATTATTAAAATGAGCAAACTCAGAGCATCAGAATCTAGAATATATGTTACCAGGGCACAGGCTGGTCCTAGGGAACAGGGAATTAAGCATTAAAATGCAAATAGTTCCTATTTGGAATGACAGAAATATTTTGGTACTTGATGGTGGTGATGAAAGCACAACATTGTGAATGTAACTAACATCATTGACATAATTTCTTTAAAAATCCATGAAACTGCACTACACAAGCAGTGAATCCTAAATTAAAACATGGACTATAGTTAACAGTACAATGATAAAAATGTGCTTTCATCAATTTCAACAAATGTACCACACCAATGCAATGTTTCAATAATAAAGGAGTGCATAAGAACTCTGTAATTTATGCATGAATGTTAAGTATACCCACGAGTTCTCTAATAAATTAAATAAAACTAAAAACTAAAAAAAAATTAGATTGAAGAAGCGAGACTACAAGTTCTGACAAAGTGGAAGCCATTCAAGGGATTAGTGGGGGTTAGTGGTAAGATCCATTCCCAATGGATCATATAATAAGCATCCCAGAAGAAGAGAAAGAAGAGCTGAAATGTATTTGAATAATTAATGGCCCACCATGTCAAATTTGGCTAAATTTATAAATCCACACATTCAAGAAACCAAGATAACTGCAAATGAGATCAATTCATAGAAATTCACACCAAACTGTTGTGGCAGACAAAACTCAGATGATGAAAAACCCAAGCGTGCACTCAGAGAGGTGGAGGAACAAAGTTTTATTATGTGCTGGCCCAGAGGAGAGTCAAGTTTCCAAAAAATCTGAGCATTGAGTCTTGGCTTTCATAAGTTTATGTAGAGACTTTATGTGGGCAAATTCCTAAGCAAGTGGGCAGGCAGGGGTTACAAAAGCAAAAGGTGTGAGTTTAGCTTACCTTCCTAAAACAGAGGGCTATTATGGAGGAAAAGAATCATTATCTGTTTAGAGTTGTAAATTGCAGTTGAAAGTGGCAGGTGGAGAGTGCTTATCTTTCTAAAGATGTGGACTCCAGGGAGAAAGGGAGGAAGGGAGGAAGGGATGAGGGGTGCTTATCTTCTTAAAGCTGTGGATTTCTGCTTATTGGGGTTAGGGCTGCAGTACTTCCTTTATCATTCCCCCCTTTGATGCCATTATAATTCTTTATGGGGCATCATCTGCTAACATGGGGATTTTTCTACAGTCCCTAAGGGCTGATATTTAACATGAGGCATTACATGGTGTTTCAGGCATTTAGGCGGGAAGTGATGTATTGTGTTAGATACCATAGAGTGCATGGCCCAAAAGTTAAGAGGAAGAAGACTGAAGCTATTACTGGCATGAATGGCAAAATCCAGGAAAGGAGATACTGGAAGTAGTTCCCGTTGGCAGATGCCTGGTATACATGGTTTAAAGAGTATTTTGCTCCTTTTTTTAAGCAGGGCTACCTTGTCCCTAATTATCCCTGATGAATTTGCATAGAAACAGCATTCTTCCCCCAGGGCCTGGCAGATTCCCCCTGAACCTGCGGTGAGCAAGTCTAATCCTTGTCTGTTTTGTAAAACTACTTCTGCCAATGAGTCTATCTGATCTTGCAACCTGTTGAGAGCCCCTGATATTTCTTTGAGGTCATTTTAGGTTTCCTATGCTAGGGTTTGTATGCCCTCCTGACCAGTGAGTGAAGTCCTTGCTACTGCTACACTTCCAACTACTCTTAGTCCTAAGAGTAGCAGAATTGCCTGTATTATTTGTTTGGCTCGGGATAGCTCTCCAGGCAATTATTCTCCATACACTGAAAATGATGGTACTGGCCAAGCCAAGTAACAGATGCCCTGGCCATCCTGAGGGAGGAACCAGTGGGCATTGGTGCCACAGACCCAGATGGTGGAGTTTGGAGCACATCGGTTAGGCTCATTGAGTGGGCAGGTGGTGTTGCAGTAAGCCTTTCCAAGAGGGAGGATGGTTGAAGGAGAGCTGGTGGTTATGTTTTTACAGTTAACTAGTTTTCCTGGGGGGCTTGGTTATGTGGACTGGGAAGGGCCTGGTTCCCACCACAGAGCTGTCATGGGTCAGGAGGGTTATGTTCCATGGGACAGGTATGGGGAAGATGGTTAGACTTGAGGAAGTACATAGCCAGCAGGATGCAGCTATATTGGGCTGGGATTTATTTAGGAGTTGGTGGAAATTTTGAACCTGGTCCAAAAGGACATTGCAGGGGACTTTTCTAACTTTGGCTTTAAGCATCTGGGCAGCTTTACTGATATTTTTCAGCAGGGTTTTCTCTGGGGGTTTGGTTACTGGGATCAGTTGGACTAGTATGAGGTCTCCCGGATCCAGCCCCGCTGGTTTGTATATTCTGATTCCTAGTTGTAGTTCTGTTTGGGCCTTTAAAAAGGTATTTTCTGATCCAGTGGTTATGTGTAATAAGGTGAGTTTTATGGAGTCACAGGTTTCAATGCTACACCCTGCCAGCTAGGGATTTTCTGTAGGAGATATGGAGAAATCAGTGGGACCCACATCCAGGGAGCAGTGGCACCTACCAGCAAGTTCCAAGAGTGGCAGAATCCTCTACTCTTGTGGGGGTCTTGGCAGAGGTATTTGTCATAACTCTCATAGTTGCAGCCCATACACCCTCTCCCAGTGGCAGATATGGGGGCATGGGGTTATGGGGCAACTAGCAAGGTATAAGGAGCCTGATCTTGGATTGCCCTGCAGGTGTTGAATATTACAGAGGCTGAGGTCACACCTGCCAAGAATGGGACTGAATCATTAAGCACAAATTGTTTAACCCAGCTTTGACTGACTTGCAGCTGCCATTGATTTTGGGGGTGGGTATTGGCTCCTAGGGAGGGGGCAAGGAAGAAAAGGAAAAGAAAGTCAAGGCACAGAAATATCCTAATATACACCAATAAGCTATTGCAATTAGAGCTCTATTCACTATAGTCCAGTCTGCAGGAGCCACTGCAGCAAGTCCAACTCCAAATACCAAGGCAAGTTGGCCGTATAAGCACAGGATCCGCCAGGAGCAAGGATCCATTCAGCCTGTATTTGATGAGGTCAGTGTTCAGGGATCTTGTGTGACTCACACTCTCAAGGGGTGGCTGGATACAGGTTAGGCTGTCCAGCTGTCCTGTTCTTTATTGGGCTGTGCCTTCTTGACCCTGGAATAATGGATCCAGGGGATCATGCCTGCAACTTTAAGAGCAGTAGAAGTTACAAGGATCAGAGTATGTAGACCTGTCCAGGAAGGCTGAAGGGGTTCTTTTTCCCACTCTTTGACCCAGACTAGATCCCGTGGCCAACGGGTGTGCACTGGGTGTCCCAGGGGGATGAGGTTCTGGGACAAGACAGTTTTATGTATTTGGGCTAGAGTTTTCCCCAGCTGCTGGACAATGGAATCTTGGCTAGCCTCCCCAGAAGTTTGAGATTTCCTTTGAAGGCCTGGATAATTGGGGGTGGCCATCCAAATAGAATTTCAAAGGGTGAATAGCCTGTGGGCCCTGCGGTGCACTTAAGTTGGAGAAGTGTTAAGGGAAGTAAGTCTACCCAGGGAAGACCAGTTTCATGGCAGAATTTGGCTAGGGTGGCTTTGAGGGTGCTATTCATGCATACAATGTTCCCTGAACTCTGGGGCCTGTAAGCGGTATGGAGTTTCCACTTAATTCCTAACATTTTCACCAGCTCTTGGACTATGGCAGCCACAAAGGCCGGGCCATTGTCACTTCCAATAGACAGTGGCAGCCTATATTGGGGGAATGATTTCTCTAAGTAAAGCCTTAGTCACTTCTCCCACCTTTTCGGTGTGAGTGGGGAAAGCATCGACCCAGCCTGAAAAGGTGCATGTCATCACTAACAGATATTTGTATTCCCGATTTGGTTTCACTTCTGTGAAGTCTACAGTGTGATCTTCAAAGGAGACTGTCCCCATGTGCTGGATACCTGCCAGGACACAGGGGCCCTGCAGAGGGTTGTTTTTGACACAAACTTGACACTGGCTGCTGATGGTTGCACAGAGAAGCTTGTTGGGCTATGTAGTAGTATCTCCCAAGTAAGACTTCTAGCACAGTTTTCCCTAGGTGGGTGGGTTGGTGGTATTGTTGGATGAGGGCATGAGCAGCTCCTTTTGGGATGGAAATCCAGTTATCTGGTAGCAGCCAAGTTCCTTCAGGGGTTTGGCTTCCCCCTTCTCTTTTGGCCCATTCCTCTTCTTCCCAGGTATAGCTTAGTTGATTAGTTTCTTGTCCTAAGAGGGACAGCTGCGGTGTCGATTCTGGGACTTGTATTCTGTGGGTTCCTTCAGCCACTTGCTGAGCTGCTTTGTTGGCTAGCCTGTTTCTTTGAGATACCATATCCATTTCTTTCTGATGTCCCCAGCAGTGGATGATGACAACTCTGTCTGGTTTCCAGATTCCTTCTAGTAATTGAATGATTTCTTCTTTGTTTTTGATTTCTTTACCTCCTGCAGTTAGGAGGCTTCTTTCTTTATAAATTGCCCCTTGGATATGAATGGTAGTGAATGCATATTTAGAATCAGTGTAAATGTTCACTGCTTGTCCAGCAGCTAGCTGCAGGCCTCGGACCAGTGCCCAAAGTTCTGCTTGTTGTACGGACAATCCTTGGGGTATAGATGCTGATTCCACCACCCATTCAGTAGTGGTGACTGCATATCCAGCAAGCTTTTCCCCATTTTTAATGAGACTGCTCCCATCTGTACATAGTGTCAGATCCAGGGAAGGGAGTGGTTTGTCTTGGAGGTTGGGGCGACTGACAAACTTTCTCAGTCACTTCAACACAATCACGTTCAGGAATCCATTTCTCATCTGACAAGAAAGTGGCAGGATTTAGACTGTGCACTGTTTTGATTGTCACTCTGGGTTTCTCACAGAGTAAACCTTGGTAATGTGTGAGCTGGGTATTGGACATCCACCAGTGCCCATGTGAGTTTATTAGGGCAGTGACTGCATGTAGCACCATAACATGAATAGCATGTCCGATGGTTAATTTTTTGGTTTCTTTGATGAGGGTTATGGTTGCCACCAGGGCTTTCAGGCAGGGTGGCCACCCTGTAGCCATGGGGTCCAGCTGCTTGGAGAGGTAAGTGATGGACCTCTGCCACTGGCTGACTGTGTGAGGACTCCCAGTGCCACTTTGTTCTTTTCATGCATGAACAAGTTAAAGTTTTGAGTTACATTTGGGAGCCCCGAGGCAGGGGGTTGGCTGGGTTGTCTTTTGATGCTTTGAAAGGCCCCCTGTTAAGCTTCTTCCCAGGCAAGGGATTCTTTTTCTGGACTCATCAGAACTTCATAAAGAGGTTTGGCCATGGCTACAAACCCGGGAATCCAGATACAACAGAACCCTGCAACCCCAAGGAACATATGATGTTTTCTTTTTGTGGTGGGGATAGGGATGGTGCAGATCACTTTCTTTCATTCTGGTCTGAGCATCCAGTGCCCTTGTGTGATGCTAAACCCCAGGTGATTGACATCCTGTTTATAGATTTGGGCTTTTCTCCAAGACACTTTGTATCTAGTCTGCCAGAAGTTGCAAGAGAGTCTAGGTTCCTTTCCAGCAGTCCTCCTCCATCTCCCTGGCAAGTAGGAGGTCATCCATGTATTGTCAAAGGGCACACCTGCAGTCTTCCCAGGGGTAGGTGGCCAGATCTGCCACCAAGACTTCCCCAAAAAGGGTAGGGGAGTTTTTGAAGCCTTGCAGGAGCCGAGTCCAGGTTAGTTGAGTTTTCTGTCGGATTCTGATACCTTCCTAATCAAAGGCAAACAGAAGCTGGCTCAGGCATGGTGGAGGGAGCAGCTGCAGGCAGAAGAAGGCATATTTCAGGTCCAAGCAAGTGAAACTGGTGGCTTCAGTTGGCAGCTGTCCCAGCAAAATGTATGGGTTGGCACCAAGGTGAGAGTGGCGTAATTGATGGCTCATAGATCTTGGACTGGTTAATATCCTGTTCCATCTGGCTTCTTTACTGGTAATAATGGGATATTCCAGGGTGACTGGCACTAGATCAGGATTCCCACATTTCTCAGGTGATCTATGTGTTTGACCATGCCCAATTGTGCTTTGTGGGGGATCGGATACTGCCTCTGCCAGACTGGGACTGCTCCAGGCTTCAGGTCAATGATGATGGGTGCAGGGTTCTGTGCCATTCCTAGTGGATTTTTTTTTCTGTCCAAAACTGGGGGAAAGGTTCCAGCAGTTGTTCAAGATTCTGACTTAAATTTTCTTCTGCCTGAAGTCCCATTCCTCACTTCGGGGTACAGTGACGAGGAGAGTGAGGCCGGTCCTGAGGCTTAAGCTTGCTGGTCCTTCAGGTTTGAAGGTAATCAGGGCTTCCTGTTTGGTCAAGAGGTACCTACCAAGTAGGAGAACAGAACATTCAGGCAGGTACAGAAATTCATTAGTCACTTCGTGGCCACCAAGCTTACAAGTTGTTGACTGGCAAAAAGGTTGTTGGCTTGACTGGTCCCCAGTTGCTCCTATGATATTAACAGTTTTTCCACTAAAGGGGGTGATGGGGGTTGTGATGACAGATTATTCAGTGCCACTGTCCACCATGAAAGTCATGGACTAGCCCGCAACTTACAGTTTAACCATGGGCTTGTGGGGGCCAATTTCCAGTGAGCCCAATTGCCCCTATTTGGGGTTGAGCCCTGCCAGCCCAATCAGATGGTCTTGGGGCTTGGGTCAGTATTTCCCTTTGGGGATGTTCTCTCTATATGCCTGATTCTTTTGGGGCACTCATTTTTCCAGTTTCCTCTTTCTTTGCAGTAGGCACATTGGTCTCTGGCCAGGGGCACCCTTCTGTTGCTTGTCCCCCCTTTTCAAAGTGGCTGTTCTTATCTGGTGGGGTCAGGATTTCCCAAGGCTGCTGCCAGAAGGGAGGCTTGACATTTTAATCTCTTCTTGGCCTCTCCTTCGGTGGCTTCATCTCGATTGATGAATACTTTGTTGGTGCCCTCAAGGAGTCGAGAGATGTTCATCCCCATGAACCCTTCTAATTTTTGGAGCTTACTTTTAATGTCCACTGCTGCCTGTGCAACAAAGGTGGCATTCACCATCCTCTGGTTTTCCAGAGCTTCTGGATCATAAGGGGTGTAGATTCGGAAGGCCTCACAAAATCACTCGTAGAAATCTACTGGAGATTTGTTGGGTTTTTGAGTAACTAAAGACATCTTTGTCATGTTTGTGGGTCATTTTGCCCCTTCTTGGACACCTCAAAAGAATGATTCCTGATATTGCTGGAGTGCAGCCCGTCCCTGATCAGTTTTGAAGTTCCAGTGCAGTTGTGCTTCTGGTGCTGCCTCTCATGGCCAATCTTCTGGGTTTAAGACACCAGTAGGGGCCTGCTCCTGCAGTCACTTTTGGGCTTTCATCAGAATCCATGGTCTCTCCTCCATATTAAACAGTCAGGAGGACTTGGCAGCAATCATCCCAAGTAGGATGATGGGTTTGGAAAATGGATTCCATGTGATCAATAAGGGCCTGGGGCTTTTTCGAGTAGGATTGGGTGTGGTCTTTCCAGTTTAAGAGGTCAGTAGTTGTGAAGGGCTGGTAGTATAAAACAGGCCTCCCAGGTTGGATGGTCTCATCCTCGCTGATCTGGGCTGGACCCTGTGTTTCATGGAGGGGCATCTGTAATGTGGGTTGCACCAACTGGATCTTCCTTGCTATTGGGGTTCCAGGGCTTTCTTCAGTACAGGTCAATGTTCCAGGAGGGACTGAAGGTCAGGGTGTTTCTGGGAGATCTGCTTGCACCCCTAGGCTAGGAGGACATGTTAAAGTGGCTAGAGCATATGGCGGTGGTGGTGGGGTGGTGGGTCCTCTTCAGAGGACCCCTGATGAATGACTGGCTTCCAGGACCCCATTCCCTGTGCAACCAAGACCCTGCTCTGCCCCTTTTTTCCAATGCACAATTGAAACCAAGGGAGCGGAGTCTGGGCTATCTCTAACCAAGAGACAATGCAGGAGTTCCTGTGACAACCAGCCACACTGCATGGACCCTGGCTATATCCAGGGTCCCTTCTGAGGGCCAGTCAATGTTAAAAGTGGGCCACTCTACTTAACGTAATGTTTGGAGGATGATGGGATTCATCTGGATGCCATAATCTCCCAAAAAGCCCTTCTTGAAATTTTTCAGCATGCAGTTTAAGATGGAAGTTTTTGACTGTGATGAGCCCATACCCTGTGTCAGTAGCACAAGAGAGACAAAGGAAAGGGGTTGCCTCTTTCAAGGCCACTCAGATGCCTGCCTATCCACATCTCTCATGAGAACTTCAGGTCATCTTAGTTAAGGCACCCGGACAGAGTTGGGGTTAAGCCATTATGTCATATGATGTAGCCATGGAGAACATGTTAGGGTACAAGCAGGCTCTGTAACACAAGCTGTGGAGTCACAGACTGGAATAACAGAGGCAAGCCTCTGGCATCCTCATTTGAACACACAATCACTCAGAAATTACACAGTCTCTCCCACAGGAATTAGCAGTTCATACCCTGAGTCGGTGGTGCAAGACAGATGAAGTAAATGGTTGCCTTTTCTGAGGCCGCTCAGATGCCTGCCAGTCCACATCTCTCGTGAGAACTTCGGCTCATCTTAACTAAGGCACCCAGGCAGAGTTTGAGTGGGTTGATATGCCAAAAGATGTAGCTGTGGAAAACAGGTTAGGGCACACTTAGGCTCCATAGCACAAGCTGTGGAGTCACAGACTGGAATAACAGATGCAAGCCTCTGTCATCCTAATTCCCACACACAATCACTCAGAGATTACACAGTCCCTCCCACAGGGTCTGCCCTATACTGGGATCTCAATATTTGAGACTTTGGGAGATGATCAGTCTCCCCTTCTCTCTGAAGATGGGCTGGACTGAGGACTTGGAACCTGGGGACTTCCCCACTGAGTCAGGCCAGGGTGTGAGGATGCGGCAGATAGGGATTGCCCATGAAGGAGGTCCTGTTAAAAGGATGGGTGGCACCTACCTCGTTCAATTGGAGATTGCCACCCACGGCGCACATCAGCCCCAAGCCGAAGGCAAAACAGGTCTGCTCATTTGGGTTTCCTGGTCAGGAAACCAAATGTTGTGGCACATGAAACTTAGATGATGAAAAATCCAAGGGTGCACTCAGAGAGGTGGAGGAACAAACTTTCATTATGCTTGGGCCAAGAGAAGAGTCATGTCTCCAAAAAATCTGAGCCCAGAGTGTTGGCTTTCAAAACTTTATATAGGGACTTTAAGTGGGCAAATTCTAAGCAAGTGGGCAGGCAGGAGTTATAAAAGCAAAAGGTACAAGGTTAGCTTATCTTCTTAAAGCTGAAGGCTATTAGGGAGGGAAAGAGTCATTATCTGTTTGGAGTTGTAAATTCCAGTTGAAAGGGGCTGGTGGGGAGTGCTTATCTTTCTAAAGATGTGGATTCCAGTGAGAAAGGGAGGAAGGTAGAAAGGGATGGGGGTGCTTATCTTCCTAAAGCTGGGGGTTTCTGCTGAGGGGGGGTTAGGGCTGCAGCACTTCCTTTATCAAAACTACAACATAATTAAGTTTGTATAAAATGAAAGACAAAATTTCTCAAAGGCAGTGAGAGAAAAACACATTACCAATAGGGGAACACCAATTCAAATGGTATTTTAATTCTTCCCTGAAAGAACAGATATAAGAAGGAAGTAACACAATATTTTTCAAGTACTGAAAGAAAATATCTGACAACAAAAAATACTGTATCTGGCAAAACTATCCTTCAGAAATGAGGATAAATAAACCTAATTACAGATGAAGGAATACTAAGAGAAAACTCTCTAATTAGAAATGAAATGATAACAGAATTATGCTGGAAATGTCACAGAAAAAAGAATAGTAAATTGAGTAAAAACAGTCATAATCATAATGGAATATCCTCCTCCGGTTCTTAAAACATATTTGATGGCTGAATCAAAATCTGTAAAATCATCAGTTGTTAAAAGAAATTTATACACTGTGATGTACTCTCAAACAGTATGAATAAAACAAGATGGAATTCTTAAAAATATTCAAATAACCTACAGAAAATTTAACAAATAAGAAACAGAAGAAACAAATGGAACAACAACAAAAAAGCAGTTGTTGGTGCTAATATACCAATATTTACTTTAAATGTAAATATTTCAATAATATACACCAATTACAAAATGGAAATTGGCAGCATGGATACAAATGCACATAAAAACTATGTACTATTAGAAACTCACTTCAAACACAACATAGTTACATTGAAAGAAAAGGTATGCAAAAAGATATACCATGCTAAAATCCATTAAAAAATTGATTGTTATTATCAGATTTAAGTAGATCTCAGGGGAAAGAAAATTACTGGGAGAAAGGTTGAACCAAACAAGAAGACACAGTGATCCTACATGTGTATGCATAAAACAACAGGGTTTTAAAATACATGAAACAAAAACTGATCAAGCTAAAAGGAGAATTAGAGAATGCATGGTTAAAATGGAGAATTTCAACATCCACCTCTGAGCAAATGATAGAAAAAGGAAATATTAAACTAGCAAAAATATAGAACTGAAAAACACCAACCATCAACAGGATCTAACTTTCATTTATAGAGTACTCCACTTGAGAATACCACAATATACATTCTTTTCAAAAGCTATTGGAATGTTCTCCAAGATATGTCATATTCTGGGTCAGAAAACAAATCTCAATAACACTTTTTTTGTTTGTTTATTTATTTTTTTCTTTATTTCAGCAACATTTTAATAATTGATATCATACAGAATATGTTCCTTAACTGTAAAGAATTCAAACTAGTAATCAATAACATGGAAAAAACAAAATTATTCAGAGTTGGAAATTAAAAAATACACTTCGAACACTTCATCCGTCAAAATTAAAAATTCATTCTTCTTATATTTTGTGAGATTCCAGTCTTTAATTCTATCACTTAATTTCTAACTAGAATTTTCTGTGGTCTTTTTTTAAGGATAGTTCTGCTAGAGACAAATTCACTTAGTTTTCCTTCATCTGTGAATGTGTTTAAATAAAATAAGTAAAACTGAATTAAAATGAAAATATGCCATATCAAAATTTGTGAAATACAGCTAAAACCTGTGTTAAGAGAAAAATACATAAGAAAAGGATGGACACTTCAGATCCCTAATCATTTTAGTATTACTAAAACTAGAGAAAGATACAAAAAAGGAGAGAGCAAGAAAAATAATATTATCAGCAATATTTCTCTTCTACTTAGACCTAAGGATCCTTTACAAAATATTAGCAAATTGAATCCAATAATGTAGAAAATGAATTATAGACCATGATCAGCTGGGATTTATTCAGATATGAAATACTGGCTCAATATTTGAAAATCGATCAGTGTAATGTCCCTTGTTTACAGACTAAAGAAGAAAGAAAAACAAAAAATCACATCAGTTGACACAAAAAGCATCTGCTAACATCCAGCATCTATTCATGATTTTTTATAAAAGCCCTGTAGTTAGGAATAGAATTGAAATTCTTCAACTTGATAAAAATTATTTATAAAACCAAACTTACACCTAAACTCATACTTAATGGTGAAAACTGCTATTCTTATAGGATCAGGAACAAGGCAAAGTTATATGCACTCCTCATTTTTATTCAAAAACTGTGGTACATCAATAACCTGAAAAACTACTCAACAGGAAAAATAAGTATGCTCTTATTACATGAAATAATTTGGATTGATATTCAGAGAATTATATCAATTCTCTTCCAGTCTTCCAATCTAGGAATATCACAACCTGTAAGTGATTCCACTTACATAACATTCTCAAAATGATAGAATTATTGAACTGGAAGGAAATCAGAAATTGCCAGGAATTGGGGAATTGAGGATAAGGGTGTGGATATATAAGGGGCACACAAAGGATCCTTGTGGTCATGGAACAATTGTATCGTCATCTTCACTTATGATAAAAATTGGACAAAAGTAAGCACACACACACACACTCACAGGAGATGTTTTAGTATGCTAAAGCTGCCAGGAGAAAAGTACCAGAAATGAGTTGGCTTTTATAATGTGAATTTATTAAGGGAGAATCTTACAGTTCCAAGGCTGTGAAAATGTCCAAATCAAGACATCATCAGAGACTGTCTCGCCAAGGCTGGCTGCTGGTGATCCTGGAGTCCAGCTGTGTAGCAAGGCAAAATGTATCCCAATCTTTCCTGAGGCCCCTAGTTTCCCATTCAGGCTCACTTCAAATGCCCTTAACTGAAGTGATCTAATCAAAATTCATCTAATCAAAAGGTCTTTTAACTGAATCTGACCAAAAGATCCCATATACAATGGGCTTCCATGCACAGCGAGGGATTAGCTTAAGAACATAATTTTCTGGGTTCCACAAAAGATTCAGATCAAGACAGGAGACAAGTGAAATGAAATGTCAGCAAGATTTGCAGATTTTATCAATGTCAATATACTGATTCTTATGGTATAATACAGTTTGTTTGCTTGTTTGTTTGTTTGTTTGTTTTTGGAAGTACCAGGGCCAGGGATAGAACCCAGGACCTCGTATGTGGGAAGCCTAATGCTCAACTGCTGAACTACACTGGCTCACAGAGTATCATATAGTTTTAAAGGATGTTGTCATTGAGAGGACTTGAGTAAAGTGTACACAGAAACTCTCTTATAATTTGCAGCTGCGTATCAATCTAGAAATATATAAAAAGTAACATGTGAATAAAAAGTACAGATCAATTTCTTGAAGCATAGCCACTAACCATGGTTAATGGTTTCCACTATGGTTTACATTCTGTATTGTACACTCTTATAGGTTCAAACAAAATGTATAATGGCCTGTATCTGCCATTGCAAGATCATGGAGAACAATTCGAATGCCCTAAAAATGCCTCAAGCTACATCCAGTCTTCTCTCCCCTTCCCCTCAGAACCCATGGTAACCACTAAGCTGCAATTTTTGAACAATAAGGTTCATAGTTATATGCTTTAATATTGAGGGCTTGCCATATTAGTCTTTCTTCTTATTTTAGGCACTATGTTCTTGAGAGACTCTTGCCCCAATATTTGATAACATAGCAGGAGTATCCAGGATGGGAGTTAAATATTTTCTTGTTTACTGTGTGGGTCTCCACCCACCACAATAACACCATATGACAAGATCAACACTTTCATATTCCATAGAAGCATGCCCCAGTGCACACTTTCCCGCATATCCACCCACCACCAAAGCTCTTCCCAAATAACCCACCTTTACCATATTTGCTAAAAGAACATTCCCGCCACTGTAGTTTTAACCATGGACCTAAAATTTCCCTGTGTTCACCTCATCCTTCTTCCAGTCCTCCTCCCTGTTCTATGGATAACCAAACCCCAACCTTCCTCTCCCCCACAGCTCATTCTCACATTCTAGCACCATCAACCCTACTCACAGGCGTGCACCACTGTCACCACCATCCAATGCCCAACAACAACCCTTTCACCTTATCATAGGTTCTGCCCACACTGAGCGTCACCTCACCACACTCTACTCCCTTTGTGCCTCATGATAACCTATCTTTGAGACTGTATACCTGTGAGTCTGCCCAATGTGCTAAGGTCGTATCAGGGAGATTGTGTAATATTTGTCCTTTAATGATTCACTTGCTTCACTCAACATAAAGTCTTCAAGATTCATCCATATTATCCCATGTGTCAACAATTCATTTTTTCTTAAAGCTGTGTAAGATTCCATTATATGTATATAGAACAATCTGCTTATCTATTTATCTGTTGATGGACACTTGGGTTGCTTCCAACTTTTGGCAATTGTGAATACTATTGTTATGAACATGGGTGTGCATATGTTTGTTCGTGTTCCTGCTTTGAATACTTCTGGGTATATGACCAACAGTGGGATTGCTAGATCATATGACAGTTCTATAGTTAGCTTCCTGAGGAACTGACAAACCAACCTCAACAATGGCTGCACCATACTTATTCCCAGCAGCAGTGGATGCGGTTTCCTCCACATTCCCTCCCACACTAGACGTTGTCTGTTTTTTAATTGCCACTAGTCTAATAAGTGTAAGAAGATATCACATTATAGTTATGATTTGCATTTTCCTAATAACTACTGATGTTGAGTGTCTTATCATGTGCTTTTTTGCCATTTGTATTTCCTCTGTGGAAAAGTGTCTATTCAAATCTCTTGCCCATTTTTAAAAACATGTGTTGTTTGTCTTTCTATTTTTGAGATGTAGGATTTATTTACATAAGCTGGATATTAAGCCATTGTAAGATAAATGGTTACCAAGTAATTTATCCCATTGAGTAGACTGCCTTTTCATTTTCTTCACAAACCCATTTAAAGTGATTTTTTTTTTTTTAATTTCGAGGAGGTCCAATTATCTATTTTTTTTTTCTTTCATTGCTTATGCTTTGGTGTTAAGTGTATGAAATCATATCCTTTTACAAGATCTCATAGATGCTTCCTTACATTATGTTCTATGGGTTTTCTGGTGTTAGCTGTTTTTTTTT
>JAQZBX010052463.1:0-12119 GCA_029593785.1 Cabassous unicinctus
GGGGATGTTATGGCATTTATATGCTGAGTTTGACTTAGAGAGAGACCACATTTGAGCAACAGGGAGGTTCCCAGTAGGTAACTCTTAGGCACCTTACAATACTAGGCTAAGTTTCAATTTCAGGAGCAAAGGCTCATAAGTATAGTCATGGATATCAAGGGCCCATCAATGGACCATCCTCCTTCCCTAGACATTGCCCCTGTACTTGGGGGATTCTTGCTGTTCCATTAGAGAATGGCAGAGCTCCCCAGGATGGGAATTTGATCTTCTTTTGGTTATTGTGTGAATCTCCAACCACTGTGACAATGCCCCGTGAATATTTGAACACTTTTATATGCCTTATATGTATGCCCAGTTGAATGTCCTCCCATGTATCCCCCATCACTGACACCCCAAACCAATGATCCTCCCCTGCCACAGTTGTAACCCTTCTGTGATCCAAAATGAAGCCAATAAAATAGGCAAATACAATTAATAAGAAAATGAAATAATAATGTTAGAAATAAAAATACAGAAAATTTTAAGAAAAACTAAAAATAAAATTTAAAAGTTGGGTTATTAAAAGATAATGAAAAAATATTAAAAAAATATTTTTTGACATTTTGCCTTTCATCACTGTAGGATCTGTTGTCCTATATGTACAGTGACATTTTCTTCCATTTATTCCCCCAGTGTCTTACTTTTTTTCATTTTGTTTTCAAAGAAGTTTTAGGTCAGTTAAGTCCCGTGCAGAATGCAGGGGTCTTCCATATACCCATCATCCTCCCCCTTTTCCCCCTTCCCATATTAATAACCTTTTTATATGTGGATGATACATTTGTTACAACTGATGTACAAATATTGAAACATAGCTACTAACCATGGTCAATGGTTTACATTATGATTTAAATTTTGGACCATACACTTTTATAAATTTTTGATGAAATTTAATATGACCTGTATCCATCAATGTAAGTTCATGTAGTATACTTCCATCACCCCCAAAATGCCCCCTTTTCCTTCTATTTTATTCCTCCCTTCCCCTCCCCTTGGGGTCCATCACGGCCACCAGGCTTCACTCCTTAAAGGACAAAAGAATCTACTTTATTTGCAAGATCCCTGGGTAATTTTTATGTCTTTTAGAGTCTGAGAGCTATGGACCCAAATACTTCTCTTGAGGCAACCACTTTAGCTTTCCTTAGCAGCCACATCAGGAAATTGACTCATATTGAGCTTCCAGCCAAGTACTCCTAGCGCTTCTTCCCAAATGAATTTCCAGGTTCTAATATTCTTCACTTATTTAGTTGCTTTTTATTAGCTTAAAGTCAGGACTTTGTGGTTCTTATTTCTATTAAATTGTCCATTCTGTTTGTTTGCTTTATTTTGTTTCTAATTTAAACTCTGTCAGTCAAGAAATATGCTTGGCAAATACATGATGAACTCATGTTAACTGGACAGATTGAGTTATCTCTCCTTTTCAGTTTTATTTTATTCGCAAAATTATTTAGTCCCCTAAGTTGACATTATTTCATTAACCAACACTGCCTGGGAACAGTTGTTGTTCAACCAATTATGAATCTATGTAGGTATAATATATTCCAGCCTACATCATCTTTTCCACAAACATATTGAGAAGCTTTGTCAAACACTTAGTTGAAAGTGTTAGTTATGTGTGCATTCACCTTATCTTCAGTTATCTTGTTGGTTCAAATTTTTCCAATTTGAAGATCATTTTCTTTGATGTGGAAGATAGAAACAAAGTAGGAGGGAATGAGTTCTATTCTATTTTCTTTTTGTCAGCTGTTAAAATAATACTAGCTGCTCTAAGCAATAGTCTCTTTCTTCTGTTTTCTTACTGTATGCATAGGTTTAAAAGACCTTTTAGTGATTTTAGCACTTCGGCAATCTTCAGTTTCTTCTTAACTTTATTCTTTCTGATTTTTCATACAGGTCTAGTCATGATTTCATATGTAATTTAGGTAATTTAATTTAGTTCTTTAGTTCTTTTTTTTTTTTATGTTTTTTAAAATTCTAGGCTTAAATCAAGAATTCCCTGTGCAACCTCATTTCTTTTTCATTTGGAATCCTTTGCAATTTCTTTCTTTTTGTTAACACAAATAACATTTTTATTATGAAAAAAACAAAAACAAAAACAAAACACCTATATTTTCCAAAACAAAAATAAGTAGGAAGGGTAGCATTGCTTTACATTTGTTAACATTTTTTTAAAAAATTATTATTAAAGCAGTTGCAGGTTTATAGAAAAATCATGCAGATAGTACAGAGTTCCTATGCCCCCACCCCATGCCACCCCAACACACGTAGTTTTCTCTATTATTAACATTTTGCATTACTGTGGTAACTTTGATACAATTAATGAAACAATATTATTATAAGTAGACTTTTAACTATAATCCAGAGTTTACTATAGGGTTCACTCTGTTTTGTACAGTGCCATGGATTTTTTTCTTATTTTTATTCTAGTAACATTCATACAACCTAAAATTTCCCATTTTATCCACTTTCAAATTATACACTTCAGTGGTGATAATTACATTTGCAATGTTGTGCTCCTATCACCACCATCCATTACCAAAACTCTTCCATCACTCCAAACAGAAGCTCCATATCAATTAAGCATTGATACGCCCCATGCCATATACCCACCCGACCCCTTGTACCCTGTTTTCTAGTTTTTGACAGCAATTTGCATTTATTTCGTACAAGCCAGATAATACAATGTTTTCCTTTGGTGTTTGGCTTATTTCATTCACTTGATGTCTTCAAGGTTTATTCATGTTGTTGCATGCATCAGAACTTCATTCCTTTTTATGCCCAAATATATTCCACTGCATGTATGTACAATACTTTGTCTATCCATTCATCTGTTGATGGACACTTGGGTTGCTTCCACTTAATGCCAAGTGTGAATAATGCCGTTATGAACATTGGTGTGCAAATATCTGTTTGAGTCCTTGCTTTCAATTCTTTTGAATATACATCTAAAGTGAGATTAACAGGCCATAACGTGATTCTATACATAACTTTTTTTTTTTTTTTTTTACTGGATGGTCCCGGGGATCAAACCCAGGTCCCTCCATATGGGAGATGGACGCCCAACCATTTGAGCCACATCTGCCCCCTTTATACATAACTTTTTGAGTGAAAACTGTTTTCCACAGCTTCTGTACTATTTTACATACCCATCAACAATGAACAAATGTTTCTATTTCTGCATATCCTCTCCAACACTTGTTATAGTCTGCTCTTTTAATAGTAGCCATTCCTGGGTGTGAAATGGTGCCTCATTGTGGTGTGATTTGCATTTCCCTAATGGCTAATGATGTTGCCTAGCTTTTCATGTGCTTATTCGTATTTTGAGTGTCTTCTTGGGGAAATGTCTTTTGTCTGTTCAAGTCTTTTGTCCATTTCTTAATTGGGTTGTTTGTCTTTTTGTTGTTGATTTGTAGGATTTCTTCATATATTCTGAGTATTAAACCTTTATCAGATATATGGTTTCCAAATATTTTCCCCCTTTCTGTAGGTTGTCTTTTTACTTTCTTAGTAAAGTCCTTTGATGCACAAAAGCTTTTAATTTTGATGAATACCCATTTATCTATTATTTTGTGTGTGCTTTTATTGTAAAGTCAAAGGAACCATTGCCTAACCCAAGGACCTGAAGATGTTTTCCCAAGTTTTCTTCCAGAAGTTTTATAGTTTTGGTTCTTATATGTAAATCTTTGATCCATTTTAAGTTAATTTTTATATATGATATGATATAGGGTTTACCATCATTCTTTTGCATATGGATATCCAGTTTTCCTATGCACCATTTTTTGAAAGGATTATTCTTTCCTCATTGAATGGACTTCTTACCCTTGTTAAAATTCAATTGGTCATAAAAAAAATTCAATTAGTTATAGATGTGAGGGTTTATTTTTGAATTCTCAGTTTGATTCCATTGGTCTATGTATCTGTCC
Organism: Cabassous unicinctus; assembly: GCA_029593785.1. Taxonomy (NCBI): domain Eukaryota; kingdom Metazoa; phylum Chordata; class Mammalia; order Cingulata; family Chlamyphoridae; genus Cabassous; species Cabassous unicinctus. The sequence continues at coordinate 3,960 of JAQZBX010052463.1, forward strand.
TTGTGCCAGTGCCATGTTGATTACTGTAGCTTTATAATAAGTTTCAAGCTTGGGAAGTGTGAGTCCTCCAACTTTATTCTTCATTTTTTAAAGATGATCTTGCCTATTTAGGGCCCCATACCCTTCTATATTAATTTGATGTTTGACTTTTCGAATTCTGAAAAGGAGATTGTTCATTAGGGTTGAATCTGTAAATTTCTTTGGATAGGATTGATATCTTAAAAATATTTAGTCTTCCAGTCCATGAACTCTGAATGTTCTCACATTTAGTGGGTCATCTTTGATTTCTTTCAGCAATGTTTTGTAATTTTCCATTTAAAAGTCCTGTACATCCTTGACTAATTTATTCCTAAATATTTTATTCTTTTCATTACTATTGTAAATGGAATTGTTTTCTTGATTTCCTCTTCAGATTGTTTATGACTAGTGTATAGAAATTCTACTGATTTTTGCGTGTTGATCTTGTACCCCATCACTTTGCTGAATTGTTTACTAGCTCCAATAGCTCTTGTTAGAGAAAAGCCGTGCTCACTGGGATGCGGAGACTGATGATTGCAGGCAGGAAGTTTATTGAGAAGCTTTCCCAACAGAGGGTGTCTGAAGATTAGACTTCAGCCTTCCCCTGGAAGGTGGTGGTTATGACTTTATACGGTACATTAATAGGCAGGGAAACTGAGTACAGCCTGGGGCCAAATGGCTAGGGGTAGTGAGCTAGGAGGTAGGGTATTCTTGGAATATGGGAGGGTTTGATGGTGCCTGGGCCTGGAAGGAGTGAAGGCCCTTATCTGCTCTGCTGCTATATGGCTTCTTTATTCATTCTTGGGAGGGGATGGGCTGCCTTCTAGCTCGTAGGCTGTGGCTTGCTCAGTCAGTCAGGTAGGTTGAAATTTATGTCACGGTTATTGAGTCACGGTTATTGAGTCACGGTCTTATCGCCTGTTAATCCTTGCAAACCTTGTAGGGGGGATCCACTAACAGCTCTGTTGTGGATTTTTTCCAGATTTTCTATATATAGGATCATGCCATCTGCAAACAGGGAAAGTTTTACTTCTTCCTTTCCAATGTGGATGCTTTTTATTTCTTTTTCTTGCCTAATTGCTCTGACTAAAACTTCCAGTACACTGTTGAATAACAGTAGAAACAGTGGGCATCATTTTCTTGTTCCTAATCTTAGAGGGAAAGCTTTCAGTTTTTCACTATTGAGTATGAGGTTTGTTGTAGATTTTTTATATATGCCCTTTATCATGTTGAGGAAATTTCCTTCTCTTCCTATTTTTCTAGGGTTTCTATCAAGAAGCGGTGCTAGATTTTTTCAGATGCCTTTTCTGCATCAATTAAAATGATCATGCATTTTTGGTGTTTTTCTCCTCTCATTCTGTTAATGTAGCTTATTACATTAATTGGTTTTCTTATGTTGAACCATCCTTGTATACCAGTGATTAACTTCACTTGATCAGAGTGTACGGTTCTTTCAATGTGCTCTTAGATTTGGTTTGCTAGTATTTTATTCAGGATTTTTGCATCTATATTCATAAGGAATATTGGTCTGTAGCTTTCTTTTCTTATATCTTTATCTACTTTGGTTTGAAGGTGATGCTGGCCTCATTGAATGAGTTAGGAAGTGTTCCATCCACCTCAATTTTTGGAAGAGTTTGAGTAGGATTAGAGTTAATTCTTCTTTGAATGTTTGGTGTAATCTACCAGTGAAGCCATCTGGTCCTGGACGTTTCTTTGTTGGGAGGTTTTTTGATTACTGATTTAATCTCTTCATTTATTATTGGTCTGATGAGATCTTCAATTCTTGAGTCAGGGTAGGTAGTTTGTGTGCTTCTAGGAATTTGTCCATTTTAATTAGGTTTTTTAATTTGTTGGCATACAGTTGTTCACAGTAACCTCTTATAATCCCTTTTATTTCTTTGGGGTTGGTAGTAATGTCCCCCATTACATTTATGATTTTAGTTATTTGTGTCCTTTTCTTTTCCTGTCTGGATAAAGGTTTCTTGATTGTATTGATCTTTTCAAAGAACCAACTTTTGGTTTTGTTGATTCTGTCTATTGTTTTTTAATTCTGTATTTCATTTATGTCTGCTCTCATCTTTGTTATTTCCTACCTTCTGCTTCCTTTGGTTTAGTTTGCTCTTCTTCTAGGTCCTCCAGGTGTGTAGTTAGGTTACTGATTTGAGATCTTTCTTTTTTTTAAAATATAGACATTTAGAGCTGTAAATTTCCCTCTTGGGAAGTGCCTTTGCATCATCCCATAAGTTTTGGTATATTGTGTTTTTGTTTTCATTTTCCTCAAGATGCTTCCTAATTTCCCATGTGATTTCTTCTTTAACCCATTAGTTGTTTAAGAGTGTGTTGTTTAATTTCAGCATATTTGTGAGTTTTCTAGTTCTCCCACTGTTGCTGATTTTTAGCTTCATTCCATTGTGGTCAGAGATGATATATTGTATGATTTCAATATTTTAAAATTCATTGAGACTTGTTTTGTGTCCTATTAAAGAGTCTATCCTGGAGAATGATCTACATGCACTAGAGAAGAATGTGTATTCTCTTGCTATTGGGTGAAATATTCTATATATGTTTGTTAGGTCTAGTTGGTTTATCATAATATTCAAGTCTTATTTCTTATTGATCTTCTGTCTAGGTGTTCTATTAATTATTGAAAGTGGTGTATTGAAGCCTCCTGCTATTAATGTAGAACCATCTGTTTCTCCCTTCAAATCTATCAATATTTGTTTCATATATTTTTGGGCTCTGCTCTTAGGTGTGTATATATATTTATAATTGTTATATCTTGTTGAATTGGCCCCTTTATCAGAATATAGTGTCCTTCTTTGTCCTTTGTAACAAAGTCTATTTTATCAGATGTTAATATTGCTAACTGGCTCTCTTTTTGACTAGAGAGTTTAAACCATTTACATTTAAAGTAACTACTGATAATGTAAGACTTTCTTCTGCCATTTTCCTGTTTTGTCTTAGTGAGTCTTATTCCTTTCTTGACCCTCAATTCTTCAATTACTGTCTATTTCCATATTATTTCATTTTTTGTAGTGAACACTTTTTAGTCCCTTTTCATTTCCTCCTTAGTGTATTTTTCAGATGTTTTCTTTGTGGTTATCATGGGGACTAAACTTAAAAATTCTAAGTGTATGACGAACACATTTGATTTGATACTAGCTTAACTTATCCTCCCATTTTCTTGTACTTGATACAAATTATGTCTTTGTACATTGTGTGTCCAAAACCATAGATTTTTATTACCTTTCATAAATTTGTATTTTTGAACCTGTAAGAGTAAAAAGTGGAGTAATATGCCAAAAATACAATTACCCATTTGGTTACTTTACTGGAGATCTTTATTTCTTCAATATACTGCCCTTTACCATTACCCATTTGGTTACTTTACTGGAGATCTTTATTTCTTCCCGCCTCTTTGATCTGCTGTCTAGTATACTTTCCTTTCAATCTGACGCACTCCCTTTAGCATTGCTTGTAGGGCAGGTCTAGTTGTGAGAAATTCCCTTAGCATTTCTTTATCTGGGAATGTCTAAATCTCTCCCTTATTTTGAAAGACATTCTCATTAGATATGAAATTCTTGGTTGGTAATTTTTTTCCTTTCAACACTTTAAATATTTAATCCCACTGTCTTCTTGCCTTCATGGTTTCTGGTGAGAAATCCTATGCCATCACCATCTCGGTCGACCGGGAGTCCTGTCCTTCGCAATGTCTTAAATCAGATTTTTCAAGAATAATAATAATGATAGCTGGCATGTTGAGTACTGCTATGCACTAGGCACATGTAAGATTTTTATATTCCATTTTCACAAGTGCTCTGTAACATGGGTACTTCCATTCCCCTCATTTGAGTCAACAGGAAGATAAAAACACTTGCCCAAGGTTACCCAGCTGAGAAGTGGTAAACTGAGATTTAAACCGAGGGAGTCTAGCTCCAGACCCTTAACCATGTGCTATACTGCTTCTCAGGATGTTTCCTTGTACTAAAAATCATTATAATTTTAGTGTGAACAAATAGTAAAAGTACATAGTGTAATTTTTAAAAATTTCATAATTTGTAGACTCCATTGTGTTATCATGGAAGTGTTTATTCATAGTTTAGAATTTTGGTAAACACGTTTGTTTGGCATCTTCAGTTTTTTCTATTATTTTAGCAGCAATGTTTCCCATTAATTTCATTAAAAATGCACACTTGTTTCTTTTTACTTACAATGCCATCAACTTTATGACTAAAAAAGCCAAAATTTCCTATTATTAAATTTTAAAATAAGTATTTTGATTTACCACTACAGTTTCTATTAAAAATATCTAAAATTTTCTAGATTTGGGCCTAATAAAGCCTTTTATGTTTTAAATCTTCTGTGTTCATATTTATACAAATTTTAGTAGTCCAACTTTATTTTCATTTTTCTCCTGAAATGATATAGAGATGGCATGCATCTACTGTAAATTGTTTTCTGATGAAACTGTTTCCTATTTGTCCATCTCATTCCCAACTGTGATTCCTCTAAATTTATATAGATTCTACTCTACAGAAAGTAGGTACAGAATTTGTATCTGAAAATGTTGTGAGATTTTAATTTTTCTCCCTTTTATGTATTTTTTTAGACAAGAAGAAATGTGAGACTCTATAGTTTTTAGATAAACTATTATAGCTACTTTGTGATTATCTGTTTGTTATCAAGTAGCATAATTAAAGCTCTTTTCTGCTTCCTAGTAAATGGGCATTTTAGCCTGAGAATGCAGTACTGTTTTATGTAACTCTTGTGCCTGTAGTACCCTGATAACCATACAGCTAAGTTGTCATTGAGATGAAGAGAGGAAAGAAGTTGCACCCTTGGGCAATTGACTTTTTTATTAATAAGCTGTTAGGCAATTAAGGGGAGCTCAGACCATGTCTTGAGTGTGGTATTGTAGTAAGGTTAGGTAAATAACCTTGGTGTGCTGGTTTCTTTTTTGTTGTTGTCAGGGTGCCCATTCCGTCACAGTGATCCAGAGCTGCTGAAGCAGAAATTGCAGTCATACAAGTTCTCTCCCGGAGGGATAAACCAGGTAGGTCAGATTCTGCTCAGCATCCTCAGTAATGAGGTGACAGACAATTCTTCTCTGTTTCATTTAGTGTTCTTGCAATGATGCTGTGTATTTCTTGTCAGACCTCACACCAGACATCCTATCTTCTAGATGAATTAAGCTAAAGCCTTGACTTTTCTGGTTTAGACTCCTTGAAAATTCTAGTCTCTCTGTGAGGTAGGCTGCATTGCTATTTTTCTTGCTGGTAAATAAACTGGAAACCTTTTTTCTCACAATTTGTTGTATTATCTCAATTGAGGACCACATTTTAAAAAATAAATTTTTAAAGCAATGCATTGAAGCTTATTAATAAAGCTGAAAATTAATGACAGCATATTTCATTTTGGGAAATTATATTTTGTGCTGCATGTAGGTTAGAACAAAAGATGATATAGTGGCTGAATGTTCTGATAGGTATCAGATGTTGCTGTTCAGTCTACACTTCTGATGATAATTCATTAGATCTCATTATTTGTCAAAATACTTTGTCTTGTGAACAATTAAGTAAATCAAGTTAATTAAAAAAGAAATGCTGAAATTGCAAGACCAGATATTTGAGTACATCTTTTAGTAAATGTGCTTTTTAAATATATGTATATACATTTCAAAGACTACCATCTGTGGTTTACTTGGATTTTGAGGGAGTTGAAGATGAGCTTCTACTTCCTTAGCTTAAGAAGAATAATATATTTTAGAGCTGGAACATCTAAATCATTATGTATCCTTAAGCAGTTATTTTTACCTGAAGAAAATAATCACTGGAGAAAATGCTATTGTTTCCACTGTGTGCAAAGTTCAGGTTTAGTTAATTCACTTCAAATCTTAAGTAGTTTTTGAGTATCTGCTCTGGTTAAGGCAGTGTTCAAGATGATATAGCCAGTGGGAGGGGGGGCGGTGGAGAGTGGTACAAAGAAGAATCAAATCTAAATCTTGCTCCCACAGAACCAGGGTCTGGAGGGAAACATAAGCCAAGTGTTAGGTGAGAGATATGGATAGTGTCTATAGCTGTTTGGCAGTTTGATGTAATTATGAATTCCAAAAATCTTTATTAGATTATGTTTATAAACTGATCTGTTAATCTGAGCATGATTAGGTTATGATTAGGGCGTTAACTGGGCCACATCAGTAGGGCATTGAGCCCTACCCCTTGGTGGGTGGGGAAATCAAGTATAAAAGGCATGGCAAGAACAGAGTTGAAGCAGTTCTGAAGTTGGAGTTTTGATGTTGGAGAGAAGGCCCCAGGAGAAGAGAAGTGAGCTGTTCGCCTGATAGTCTGCAGCTGACCTTGTGGAGGAAACAGAGGAGCTAAGCCCAGAGAGAAATGCAGCCCAGGGAAGAGAGGAACCCAAGAAGCCTGAACCCTGGCAAACGTTGGCAGCTGTCTCGCTCCAACCACCTGGCAATGGACTTTGGTGAGAGAAGAAACTTAGGCTTTATGGCCTGGTAACTGTGGACTTCTACCCCAAATAAATACCCTTTATAAAGACCAACCCATTTCTGGTATTTCGCATTAGCACCCCTTTGGCTGACTAATACAGTGTCTTTTAACTTCTGAGAGAAAGAGACTATAACCAGCTAGGAACGCCAAAGATCACTTTCTGGAAGAAATGCTCTTTGAATTAGGCCTTGAGGGTAGGTTGGGAATTAGGAAGAGAGAATGCATGAATAAAAGGCAGATAGGATGTAAGATTATTAAGGCTTCAAGGACAATGGTAGTACCAGTATATAAACATTATCATGCAACTTAAAGGAAGTAGTTGGTTTGGGAGATTAGTTTTAGATGTGGACCATTTAAATGGCAGACCAAATGTGGATTTGTACCTAATTAAGAGATTTGAACTAGAAATCTATCCTTCTTTTCAGTTAGAATTATAGGTCTGTAGGATTGGAAGGAAATTAGAAAGGCTATTCCTTCTTTTCTGGAGTGCCAGGAATGACAGGCCCATGGAAGCACAGTTGGTAAGTCAATGCTCGAACCAAAAATTGAAGCCAGGCCTCTGACTATAAGATTTTTTTTCAATTCCACTCATGAGTTTGCTGTGGGGAAGGGAGGAAGAATGAGAGAAGTTAGAGAGTCAAAAGCTGTGTCTCAAAATGGAATTTGGCTAGTGCTTCTTTTTGTCAGGCAGTAGAAGGAAGTGAAATCAGTGAAGACTGAAGAGAAATGGGAAGATAGGAGGAAACATAAAGGAAGTGAAGTATCATAAAAGTCTTTGGGAAGAAGAGGGTATGGTTCAGAGTCCGTTGCAGCAGAGAGGTTGTGAAGGTGAGGATTGGCACAGGTTACTGGATGTGTTGAATGAGTTTCTCAAACAAAGACAGTCAACTTTGACTTTGGTGAGAGGTGTCAATGTAGGGATGAAAACCAAAAGCAAAATCATACCTACTAAGGACTGAATGGATAAAAGACAGCGGATTGAGTGTGCATCTGTGAGTTTAGATGATCTTTTAAAAAAATATATGCCAGTAAAGGAGATGACAGATAGTGGTATTAGTTTATGCATCACAGGATGATTTGTTTGTATGTTTATGGATAGAGGAGCTCTGAACCTGTTTGTAGGAAGAAGAGACGAAAAGAACCCATCAGAGAATGAGCTTGATAAAGTCATAAAAGAAAAAAAAAATCTCCAACCAAATGGAGATAAGTCCTTTATACCATAAGTATACTTTACATGCCTTTGCTTCTAACACTTACTATAGTAGATTGTAATTATTTGTTTACCTATTCATCTTTTCCACTAGTTTGTGAGTTCCCTGAAAGGGGGATTGGATTTTTACTTAACTTTCTTTCTCCTATTAATTTAGCAGCTTGCACTTGGTAGGTAATAAAAAAATGTTGAAAAATAAGTGGGTATATTTAAGTATGAGATGGATCCTAAAGCAAGGACACAAGTGGAAAAGTAACTTATTGGACAAAAGAGAATATATATTATTGGACAAAAGAGAATATATATATGGTCATAGAGAAAGGCATGCCCCACAGCCAAAGGAAAATAGAGAAAAAAATTTTGAGGTAAAGCAAAGGGAAATTGATGGAGTGTATCAAGTGGCCTTGCTTTTCCTTGAAAAGT
>JAQZBX010052464.1:0-19123 GCA_029593785.1 Cabassous unicinctus
TTTATGGTGCCTTGAGCTGGACTCCTTAGGGCCTTGGGAACTGTAAGCTTTTACCCCAAATAAACCGCCTTTATAAAAGCCAGCAGATTTCTGGTACTTTGCATCTGCAGCCCTCTGGCTAAGACAGTTCCCTGTGAGGCCCTCCAAAGCAAGCTGCTAAAGCGAGGAAGGCTTGCAGGCCAGCTCACTCGTTCCCTGGAAGAGCGTCTGCCTGGGAAGCGGGGGCCACGATGAGGTTGCTTTCCGGCAGGAAGCCAAAGCGAAGGTTGGGGCTCAGACTGTATTACTGGCCAGGGCAGCAAGAGGCCTGACTTACCTTGTTTTAGTTCCGTTTCCCACGACCCTGAGATGAGAACCCGATAAGGGCATGGGCATCGCCAGGCAGAGAAGGGGAGGAAGCCAAGCAAGTGAGTGATCTTGGGCAAAGCCCCACAGAAAATGTAAGTGTGAAAGTGTAAATTTTATTCTGCAGTGCAGGTTACACCTCATCCAAGAGACTTCGCACGTCCACTAGTTATTGGTTGAAGGGCACAGTGAAGGGGGCTTCTTACAGCTGGGCCAAGGGGGCTCCCGCAGCCCAAACTCCATGAAAGCCAGCGTGCTCTGGCTGCTGGAACTGAGAACAAGCCCAAGGCAAGTAGCACGCAGAAAGGGCAAGCGCTTCGAGTGGACGTGGGCCACGCTGCGCCATTCCCACCGAGGTCACAGGCCCAGCGTCAACCCCAGTCACGTGTGGGGCGCCTCCCAGGCCCCGAGCCCAGCTGCCAGAGACACAGGTTCTCTGCCTCACCATCCCTGGACATAAATGCTTCAAGCATGCCTGCATTTGCTACATTCCACTCCTGGTTTCCCAAAACTCTGTTATATCACAGTTTCTGATGCAACCCAGATGTCAGTAAATCAGAGTCAAACTCCCAAATCCTTGCCCTGTGGAAAACTATAAAGGCCTCCCCAATATCGCTGCAGTTACTGGGGGGCTCAATATGGCCCTCTCTGCATCGGGATTTTGCTTTATCTACGTCACCCTTAGTCAGCAGGGTAAGGCCCGGCTCCTTTACCCATTTCCACAAATCGCCCACCGGCACCAAGAGTTTGGCAGGTGCTTTGGCTGACCTGGCTGAAACTGCTACCTCCTTCCCTCTGACATCCTGCCATGAGCATCTTCTGAGGCTCCGTGGGCTCCTCACACCACCCCAGTGACCTGTCAAAATATTCCCTTCCCATAAATGTTCTTGTAAAGGGAGATGGTGGGGAATAAGGGGCTCCCTTCCATGAGCCTGCATTCGAATCAGGTTTTTTATTTATTTGTGTGCTTTATGCTGGTATATTCTCGCCCCTCTTTTTGTTTACGTTTTTGTTTCATTTTAATTTCTCAGCCATTGTTTTAGATATTTCTCTTAGAAGCAGTGTATGTTTGGATTGAATCTGAGGGTTCTGCTTTTATCGTGCCCATTATCACATTTATTGCAAAAGTTGACGTATTTAGTCTTATTTCTCTCGTCTTACACATGTTTATGCCTCTTTGCTTCTTATCTCTTGCCAAATGTCTGGTGCTTATTTGCTCTTTTTTACTCAAGTGACTTGAAAGTTGTCTGGTCTATCTTTACTTGGCCAATGTTTACCCTCACATTTCAAAAAATATTTGATCCTATATTCTTTTATCAGCGTCAAGGACGATGTAGGATCTGTTGGCCCTGCCCACGGAAAGTGCTATCTAGTACACTTTCATTCCTTGTCCACCTATGTCTGCCTCCAACTTCCCAAGTTTTTAGTATAACCTTGGCTTTTAAGCCCAAGTTGGTAATGTTGTTACATTATAATATTTTTTCTTTTGATAATTATTTTTTACATTTGCATTGATTTTCCCTACAATATTGAATATACTCATTTAGACATGAATTCTAACTTGAAGCTGTATCACTGTTCACTACATTTCTTTTAAATCACATTTCCCTCACACTGCTCTCTCTGTTGTCGTTTGTGTCTAAGATGATGGGACCACTTTCTGAGGAAGCAGAATCCAGAAAGGGGGTGGGTTGCGCCCTTCCTGAGCTCTCGTCTGCCTGCACGTCCTCTTGATTCGCCTCACCGAGAGCTGCCCAGCCGCCACCTGCAGGCATCGCTCCATCTTCCTCGGAGCTTCAGAGCTGCTGAAAAGTAAGGTGTCAACTTTAGCGCTTTTATGTTTGTTTTATCTACATAGTTGTTTGTGAGATTTTTTTCTTTATTCTAAAGATTTTTATATTTTACCAGGATTTTTCTGAATGTGTCTTTCTTTATATTGATTTATTGGATATTTGGTAAGCCCTTCATTCTGGAGAGTCTCCTATTTTTCAGCTGGGAAAATGGCTTTTATTTCACCTTCTGAATCCATTTGTCAGGATACTTTTCTTTTTCTCATGATCTCAATCTTTTCACACTTACAAGGAACCTCGCAGTTTGGGATAGTTGGGTCATTTAGCAAGCCCCCGCGCAGCATCCATGGGTCTCTTTCCTGCCTTTTCACTGCCATTCCTGTGTCCAGGGTGGTTTGGTAAGTTAAGGAATTCACATTTTCACTGGAAAACAGTCTGCTCTGACCTTGGATTTCTCCCCTTCCGCCAGTGCATTGTCCTCTCGTTCTTGCTAAGAATGCAAATCAGAGGCCCTCGTCTCCGTGGCTGCAGCACCCAGGTGGCTACCAAGATCGCCTCCCACCGCATCCCTCCTGCTGAAGGCCGGGGCACCTGCATCCAGCAGGGCTGCCACTGTTCCCGGGAGACAGGGGTGCCAGCCCCAGCAGAGCCAGGCGGTGGGAAGAGGCTCCGAGAGCCGAGAGCGTCCCTCACAACACCCAGCGACCCAGCGTTTCCGGGAGCGCAGGCCTCTCTCAGGCCCGCTGACAATTGCAGGCAACCCCATCTCATTAACTGCGCTGATTGCGCAGTGAGTCTGGGGGTGCACGCCACAGCCATGCACTCCATGTGATGGGTGTAGTGCGGTCCATTCATTTTTTCTTTCATTCCACAAATATTTCCTGAGCATCTCTTTTTAGCAAGCCCAGTTCTACGCATTGAAGATATGATGGCAAACAAGCTGATTTCTACTCCCATTGTGCTTTTATCATAGTGGAGGAGTCAGATTACAAACAGATGATAAAATATCAAGGAGTTTTTAAGTGCTTTGAAGAAAAAATAAAGCCAGGTATGCAGCTAGAGAAAGAAAAAGTGCTATTTCAGATAAAGTGGGCTAGAAAGAACTTTCTGAAGATGTTGGTTTGAGCAGAAACCAGAAAAAAATGAGGAAGTGAGGCAAACTGATGTCTGGAGGAGACAGTCCAGGCAGAAGGAATAGCAGGTGCAAAGGTCCTGAAGCAGGAAATTGATCAGACTCCTTAAGGAAAAACCAGGAGGCCACACGAGTGAGGCAAAGCAGGGCAGGAGGGGTTCTGAGGGGCAACATGCTAGGGTGTGCGTGACCTGGGGCAGCCCTCTGTGCATCTGGGCTACATGTGGGCTTCTCGTGAGAAGGCTGCCCCATTCGAGGTCTGTGACAGCGTTGACCAATCAGGGGTGCATTATGGCAGAACGCATCCTAGCAGCCCAGCCCTAAAATATGGGGCTGGAGCTGGTCCTGCTGAACCACAGACCTGACGTCTGCTATGATGAGTCCTCTGGCCACCAGGGTCTCCCTGCCTTCGCTTTCCACCCGCACTGTCATGTTGGGCAGCCCCCCGCCCCTGCACTGACCATTAGCCTGGTCCTAAGCCTCCGCCTGCTGGGGATCCAGGTGCCCCTGCCCCCACAGCCCAAGGCTCCTGTTCCCTGGACCACCCTCACCCTCCTGCTTGGACTACCTACCACCCACTGTCTCCTGCTGCTGTGCACTCCTCTGCAGCCCACCCAGTTGGCCTGGTCAGCCCTAGAGCCCTGGCCTTCTTGTCGGCTCCCATTCTTCCCAGCTCTCTTCTCCTGACAAGCCTGCCTGCCTGAGGTGTCGGGGATCTCACCCTCGGACTGCCTGGATTTTACAGCTGGGCATCTACCACCCTCTCCCTGCTCTGCGTCCAGGCTGGGTGGTACATGGCAATGAAACAACATCCAGGTTTTCCATAAGCAAAGGAAAAACAAAAGGCTATTTTTCAAAGGAGAGCTACCAGGACTGAGCAAACATCTGCTTCACTCTCCCAACAGATCCAGCTCCTGAATGACCTTTCTAAAAGGTCTAAGTCTTTCTGAAAATTTTAGATTCTGTCATGCACACCTCTAACATTTGCTTGAGACTACTGTTAACAAGAGCCCACATCCTTTCTCAAACTAAATAGATGGATAGAGGAGTTGTGCTGATTTATATCAAAAAGTCTTCCCTTGCAGTCATTTAGCAGAAACCTATATGGATTACTCATCAAAGACCTTTTGACTAGTCATGCTAAATGTTAGAATCTTTTCCAAACCATTTGACATGTTATCAGGTGAATAACACCTGGATGAGTCATGAGGCCAAAATGTCTCAAAAAATGGTCTCCTATAACAATACATAGCTTTCCTTTAAAAAGCCCCTCTTCAGGAGAAGATAAGCCATTTCTATGGCTTACGAGTAAACCAAATAACTGAGACAAGTTGTGTTACCCGCTACCTCCGCACACCTATGAAGGGACCTGTCCGTCCGCACAGTTTACGCAGTGGCATTAACGATCGTCCTTCAGGCTGTCTTGGAGAAGCTAGCCAGCGCAATACGGAACGAGCACGGCAGGGGTCGCGGCGACATCCGATCTCGCCTTACCCTCAGAGACTGCCAGTGGTGAGAGCACAGTGTGCTTGCGGAGACTCAGAGGCAGTGGTGTCTTGGCCTTATGGCACATGCCAGAAAGGGTGAGCGTCACAGTGAGTCCAGCTGGCAGTGGGTCTGTCCACAGTGGTGCGGTTTGTGGAAGGGAAAGGTCTGAGCCAAGGAGCCCTAGAGAGCTTGACACTTTGGAGCCAGCCAGTGTGGCTTATGGAGACCTTATCTGTGGTATCAAGAACAGTAGCTGCTTTGACCAGGTGACTTGAGAAGACGTTGACACAGGATGTTCTAAAATTCACAATATAAGCAGCAATTTCTCAAAATCATTTTTTTTGGTAGTAGAAGTTCTAGGGCACAACGTAAACAGTGTAGGTTCTCTGGGCACTGGCTGACGGTGCTCAGCAAAAGGGCACCTGCACTAATCCCAAGCGTCGCCATGGCCTCGCGCGGGCCAGGTACTGCGAGAGGCTCCAGGCAGGCATGAGCTGTTCCCATGAGCAGCACTGTAAGCCGAGTGGACACCCAGGGCTCGGGCCCACACCTCGTGCAGAGTCTGCCCCCCCTTTCTCCTCCAGAGAGCCCCAAGGGCCCCCACGTGCCCCTGGACAGCCGTCTTTTCCTCCTCTCTGGCCCTGCTCGTCGGCTAGGAAGCCACTTAAGGCTGATGCCCCACAACGGCCTCTCCTCCAGGAGGACTCAACTGTCTTAGTTTAGGTTTCCCCAGAAGCAAAGCCCAGGAAAGAATTCAAGGAAAATTCACCCCAGGAAGGGGAACTGAGCCGGGAAGAGAAGGAAGCAGAGAACAGGTGTGTCATCAGGCCACTCACCATCTTTGGCAACTGAAGCTTAATCCCACCAAGGAACCTGGGAGCTGACGTGGAAGCACACCCCAGAGCCAGCGCGCTGAGGGTCAAGGGCATTACACACCCTTCACCCCAATTCCCAGCAGGGGTAGGGGCGGCTGGGGGCCTCAAATGGTAAGACCTAGGAGCGCTTTTAAGATGTTGATTTAGCCAAGTTCACGAAGACGCTATGTTTCCTTCCTGAGGCTGCATAGTTTTAGGTTTTTACATTTAGTGCTGTGATCCATTTTGAGTTAGTTTTTGTTTACGGTGTAGGTTGCATAGTTTTAGGTTTTACATTTAGTGCTGTGATCCATTTTGAGTTAGTTTTTGTTTACGGTGTGAGTATGGATTAAGGGGTCGGGTGTGTTTCTTCCGTCTGAATGTCTGACTGTCCTGGCCATCTGTTGAAAAGCCTATCCATATTCCACTGAATTGGCTGCAGCTCTGCAGGAAACCCTCCAGGCACATTCCCGCGGGCCTGTTTCAGTACTCTGTCGTCTCACTGATCTGGGGGCCAGTGCATTTCCAGAACCACAGTCTTCATCCTGCCAGCTTGATCGGAAGGCTTGAAACTGGAAGGGAAAGTCCTCAAAGCGTGTTCTTTTTCAAAATTGTTTTGGCTCTTCTGGTTCTTCTGCCTTTCTATATTCATTTTGGAATCATTTTGTCAACCTCTACCAAAACAACCCTGCTTTGTTCATGATATATTTTATTGTTCTTCGTAAGTTTTTTATTCGGTAGAATTTGTTAATTTCCTGCTTGTGGCTTCTGGGGGTGTGTTGCTTGCTTAGAGAGACCCTCATGCAAACATTTTTTAAGGAACTGTTTGTGATTCATTCTAAAACCTTTGTGCTTTGTTGCTAAGTTTATCTTCTTAATCCTGTTCAAGTATATTTCTGCGTGCGGTGTTAGGTAGGAATCTGCTCATACTCCTTCATAGCACCTTTTATTGAATGATTCAAACTTTCCTCCACTTTTCAGCAAATCCTATTAGAGAAAGATTCAAATGTGGCTGCACATCACACACAGTGGGTCCCTGAATGGATGCATTTGCAAACTGTTCTGAAAATACATTCCATGTGTAAATGCTAAGTATATTCATATGTAACTAACATCCTGTGATTATTTCTCATTTGGGTTCCCGCTGTATTCAGTATGTGCTTGGGGCAGTTACAGAAAAAAAAAGTAAAAAATGTGTCCTTGGCTGCCGTTTTAGTTTCCCAGCTGCTAAAACAAACACAACACAATGGGCTGGCTCGACCGCAGGGACCTGCGGCTCCTGGTTCCAGAGGCTGGGGGGCTGGCTTCCTCCAGGGTGGGTGTCTGCCGGCTGCCTGGCAACCCGGGGCTTCCTGTCAGTGCACGTGGCGGTGCCTTCTCCTTTCCAGCTTCTCACCGCTCCCTGCAGCTTCTCTTTCTGGATCCAATTTCTTTTGCTTTTAAGGCCTTCAGCTACACTGGATTAGGCCCCCTCATTCGGTCCAGGCCCCCTGAACTGATAACGGCCTACTTACCGATGGGTTCACACCCACAAGGTCAGGGATTGGGACCTGAGCCGGCCTTCTGTGGGGGGAGAGGACTCAATCCCTGACAGCTGCCACTGGGTAAAGCAAGTGTGTGTGTCGTGGAGGGGGAGGGGTCTGCAATTCTCTTTGCATTTTGCCACATGGAGCTTAAAAGGGGGCTCAGAGTGTGTCACGCTGATGGGGGCGGGGGGCGCAGAGAGCGTTTTATTGGGCAGAGTTGCCCCTGCTGTACTTGGGGTCAGCCCCCTCAGGCCATGCCTCCGCAGGATTCACTGTGGAACTCCTGGGAATTTCCACCCACTTCCTGTCTCCAAAATGGTCGCAGCTGGTCTTCCCTCTAAAGGCGTTTACCTTGGGGTTTAAGGGAAATCGACAATTTACCTGGGCTTCTCGGCAAGTCCGCAGCAACGAACGTCCTTTTAGGAATGCAAATGGAATTTGGTTATTGTCGTGTGTGCTGTTTTCTTCATTTGTTTATCTATTTATTTATTTTTAAATAGGCTGAATATTTGAGGGAAATGAGTTCAGCACTAAGTCCTACGGGAGAGGGAGAAGTGGTCCAGCTGACAGTGGTGCAGTTGGTAAGACCCGCAGGCTCTTTGGTGAGCGTGTGCTGTAGTGCTGAAAGGGGGCGGGGGGGGGCTATTAAATTCACCTGGAGGAGGAAGGGGGCCGTCGGCGCCTTATTCCCACGTCCCTGTCTCTGCCAGGGAAGATGCTCACCCTGTTACCTTTGTCACCAGAGTCACAGACGAGACATCTGGGACATCCGAACCCACCCCCCGGGGCCCTGCCTCCCCGAGAGCTTCCGTCGTAAGGCAGGGGCAGCCTTCCTGCCTCCTGGCGGCAGTGGAGGGGGCTCGAGCTGAGGCAGGCACTGGCCAGGAGCTCAGCGGCGCGGTCGGGGAGGTGGCTGGGGCTAGGAGATCGCTCCCCACAGAGCAGGGGCTCTGCCTTCAAGACCACGAAGGGCTAACTGCAGAAAAAGCAAAGGGTGCCATCCAGCCGGGAAGCAGAAACTCTTAATTCTCGCAGTAGTCCCCTGCTCTCATCTCACGGATGCCGGAGCTGAGGCTCGTGACGCGCAGGGTCTGGTCAGGTTTAAATTCCAGCGCACGTCTTCTCCCCGCCAGTGCCCCCACCCGCCGCCCTTGCAATCACGGGGTTCCGTCTCAAACCAGCAGCAGCTCTCAGCCGCGCTCCACGTGCCAAGGCTCGCCCATCAGGGACTTCCAGGTTTCTGACCGGGGCCCTCCACCGGGGGAGAGGAGGCCCTGAGCCCACCCCACGCGTCAGTCAGGGGAGGGAGCTTCCCCAGGAATTCTAAAACAGCCCCGTCACTTGAGAACCCCTGATTCAATGAGAACAATAAGTAGGGGCCCTCTTGTTTCCATTCCCAGGGACAACCCTGGATTAACATTTGGGTTAGCATCCTCTTTCATGGGTCTTTTTGATATGGGAATTCATCAAAGGACTGCATTTCCCTTGTCCACACAGCAAGGGCCCAGGCACCCACAGTCGGATTAGGAAGACTGGGACCCTGGGGCCTCCTTGGAACAGAGAGTGGAGAATTTAGGGGGCCAGGAAACTGGGTGTTGAGACCAACTTTAGTCCCTAGCAGAGAAGTGGGACATGATAGAGTTTTCTCAGCATTTCTTTTCTCCTTTTTTGATCTGTAGGTTTCTTGAGGTTGAGGGCAGAAATTGGATAAATAGATGATTAGATAGATGATTGATTGATAGATAGATAGATAGATAGATAATAGATCAATTGATCAATCCAATCCATTGAAAAATAGATGATAGACGGAGACAGGAGAGCCAGAGGTTATCCTCATACCTGCCCTCTTTCCTCATCTCTAAGCATAAAGAAGGTGCTAAATAAATATATTTTTGCATGAATTAATGGAAAGTGGAAGGAGATGAGGGGTTTGGGGCTTCTTGATTGGCCAAGAACTCTCCAACTGTAGAGGCAGAGTCTAGCATTATAAAGAACACAGAATTTCTAGTTGAAGATTCAAATTGAAATCTTAGATTTTCACGTGTTAATTATGTAACTTTGATCAGTCACAACCTCTTTGAACTTCAATTTCTTCAGCTATAAAATCAATGCACAGAGAAGGAACAACCTTTGTAAAGCGTGCAGTGCCTTTCGGAGTTCTCTGCTGGGATGGTCGCTGTCAGCACCAGGCAGCTTGCCTGGGCGCCTCTGCTCCCACCCCTCTCCCCACCTGCCCGCGGACTCTGGCGCAGCTGTAAAAGTCTTCAAGAACGCAGATTTGCAAATACTCATCCATTTAAATCCGCACAGAGGTGCCGGAGCTGCACGTAAGATTCATTTCAGAAAGAACAGGTTTTCTTTTGTAGGAGGACACTGGCTTTTCACTGGGACAGGGAGAGGCCACACGAGAAGGGGCTCAGCGGGGAATGGGCTCTGCTTGACCCCATGCACCAGGCCCCCGCGCTCCCCTGCCAGACCCCCTTGCTCTGCACGTTCCTATTTCATACCACGCTTAACTGTGTCTTACTCTCCGCTGCACCCCCTGCACATGGTAGGTGGTCAATAAATACGATTAATGATTTGTTCTAGGCCACGACACTGCTTCACCTGCACCAGGTCGTCCAGAGCACGGTTTGGAGAAGAGAACTTCCTTATTGAGTGTCTACACTGCATGACCGCTGGGTGCCGGAGTGTTTATACAGCTAGTCCTCCTCAGTTCGCGTAAGAACTGTTCTCTCCTCAGGAACGAGGAAATGGGCTCTGCAGGACACTTGCCCGAGTTCCCGCAGCCGGGAGAGGGCAGGGCCTGGAGTCCAGCCCAGGGCTGACCTTTTCTGTGATTCAGGCCCTGCAGACAATGCCTGCGACTGCCTGCAGCACTCGTCCCTCTGTCCTCAGCACACAGCTGCCTCTCCACGTTTCCAGCCCCTTCCCTGTGTGCTGAGGACACCCTGACTGAGCGTCTGTTATGTGCTGGGCACGTAGGCTCGCAGCAGCCTTGGAACGCAGGCGATCCCCTCGCCCAGGACGGAGAGGACAAGGCCCTGCTCTACAGGCGTGCAGCAACCAAGCCAGGATTTCCACCCTGACCGCTCACCGACGCCCAGGTGAGATTGGGGGTCACTCTCTTTAATTTCTTTAAAACTCTGCCCCCTTCTCATCTTCCAAGGGCATCTGTGCCTCGGAGGCTGGGAGTTTTCATGAAAGACTTCCTCCACCCCCCTGGGCTGCGGACGCCTCTGAGGACATGCCGTGCACAGAGGAGACACACCTGCTGGCCGTCTTCCCGTCCACCTGCTGGCCTCCTGCCAGGGCCTTGGCGTCAGGGCTTGCCGGGTACGTGCCCTGCAGCATAATCCGCCTGGCTGTCACTGGGGCGTACAGAGCCTGCTGCCCTCTGGCGCCCCAGGAGGAGGTGATGGGGGCAGAGGGGCTCGGGCCTGGGGGCCTGCACTGTGAGCGGGCACAGCTCTTCGGGGCCGAGAGAGCCGCGGCCACGGCTACGTGGACATAGCCTCCAGGGTGCCAGCTGGGGCCTTCAGGAAGTTCCCTGAACACCCCCAAGCTCCTAGGTCCCCAGGTGTGATGGGGACAGTAGGGGACCAGGCCACTTTTCCTAGCCACCTGGACAGGGGGGCCTCATCAGCGAGACCTTCAGCCAGTCGCTGGTGCTGCCGAGCCCTACTGCAGGGGCAGTGGGCTTGTTGAAGAGGGCAGGTGCACTGGCAAGCCAGACGTGGAAGGTGTCTTCTCAGAGGTAACCCCTGCAAGGGGCCACCTGGGCCCCGTCCTCAAGCACCTCTCCACAGAGGCCTGATGTTTGCCAGATACACCTCCCAGCTTCCCTGCCTTTCATGTGGCTGAAGACTCCTGGGAGCCTGTTAAAATGCAGGCTCTGGCGCATCTGGACTGGGGAGGGGCCTGAGATTCTGCCCTTCCTACGCTGGCGAAGCAAGGCTAAAGATGCCTGTTGAATTAACAAATGAATGAATACACGGGCAAAGTAATTTATTACCTTTCCGTTATGTACGTAGTAGCCCTGGCTCTTTCATTTACTAAGAGGCTCTTATCTTCCCCGCCCAGGAAATCGCAGCCTGTCATCTGCCGCCAGCTGTTCCACAGGAAGGGGCCCATCTCTGCTTTGGAGCAACAGCTGCCCACCCCCAGCCCCCGCCCCGGGCCCTGTAAATCGCCAGGTGGCAGCTGACGTGCAGAGGAGGGGCCAGCACACCTGGGCGTCCCACTTTTCAAGCTCCCCCTCTCTGACATCAATCACTCCCACCCTCTCATTGATCCAGATTAAAAGCTGGGGCTACCCAGCTCCTGCTGCAACAACTTCTGGTTCACAGCTGACCCCAAGGCCAGCTCCGCCAGCTGCAAGGAGCAGTTGGTGGCACCAGCCAAGTGGTCACTTCTCTCATCAACCTCTGGGGGCCAGCTCAATGTCCAGTTGACTTCCACCCTCTAGGTTGGACAGAGTCTAGGAATAAGAGGGGAGCAGCCGCAGCATATCGGGCTGCGCCTCGCCGCGCTCGGCTTGCCAGATGGTGTGCCCCAGCAGCCTGCTGGCACGAGCTCTCTTCCAAGTCCCTAGGGACAGGCTCTGCTATGTGTCGGGCATGAACCAAGAGCTTGGTCTCTGCCTCATGGCCTCTCAGTGCACAAGCGGCTTCATCAGAACGAAAGCCAAGGACAGGGACACCTCCCCATCTCCAGAACAAGCCAGATTTCCATCTCTTGGGGCTCCTTCTGATGCATCCCTCCTGGGCACGGGCCTGCTCTCTGGAGGGCTTTGGCTCCCTCCACTGATCCTTGAGGACAGTTGTAAGTCAGCAAATTCAACCCGCATTTGGTGAGCTCCCAGCAAGTCCAAAGCTTGTCCGTAGTGCACACGGGGCCTGCCCTCACAGCACGCATTCCAGTGGAGGAGGAGGGAAAACACACGTCAGTAGATAAGGTACTTCCAGATAGCCATGAGGCTGCCAAGACAGATAATCAAGGTGACGCGATGCCTTATGAAGAGGTGACGTTTGAACCCGTGCCTCAGCAGTGGGAAGGAGCCAGCCATGTGGAAGGCTGGCCACAGAAGACAGCGTGCCACCAGCACAGCGTCCCCACGGGGGAGACCCTCGGGGACCTGAGGGAGAGACGGAGGGCGGTGTGGGAAGAGCTGAGTCTAAAAGGCTTCCGTAGGAAGATTTCAGGCAGGGGAGAGGCGCGACGTGACTTAGGTACAAAAGGACACACTGGCTATTGTAAGCAGAAGGCATTGCACCGGGAGAGGCACAAAATGGACAGGGAGGCAGAGAGACTGCTCTGAAGGTGCATTCCCCAGCGTGAGGGGCATGTGGGCTGAGAGAAGTAGTTGGGTTTGGAAATCTGGCCAAAGAATTCCACAGGGAAAGCTCTACCGGGCAGTATGTCCCCCCATCCCAGACCCCTGAAAGATGCCTTCCTGCAGGAAGTCCCGGTGCTAGGCCCTCCGGCCAGAGGCCCCTCCTTAGGAGCTGGGCGCTGTCCCCGTGTGCTGGCATGGTGGGTGGCCTCCCACATCTGAGAGGAAACAGCCCAGCGCCCGCCATCCCGCTTTCTCCTGACTCCGCTGCTCCAGCCAGGAACAAGCAGTAAGCCGGCACCAACGCGCTCTACCGTGCCAAGTACTTGGCCTCGGATTTAAACTGCCTCAGAGTTGTCTACTGAATGGGAATCCACTCTTTCCTAAACTACGCTGAGTCCACTTCCTGGATCTGGACGCTCAGAGTGAAATTTCTGAGTGGAGAGCGGCTTGCCTGCCTTCATCTCCTCGCTGTCCGTGTGGGAGAAGCCAGGCTTGGCTGGCAGCACAGCCTCTCCAACGCCTGGCACGCCCTTCAGGCTCGCCAATGCCGCCTCCCTTTATAGAGGCAAGCCCGGCAAAGGCAGGCAGACAGGAAGAGGACTGGAGGGCACAGGCCCAGGCCCCTTCCTGCAGGAAGGCGTCTTTGCAGGGGTCTCCAGGGGCTGGGGGCGGGGGGCCTGGTAGAGCTTTCCCTGTGGAACGCCTTGTCCAGATTTCCAAACCCAACTACTTCTCTCAGTAGCTGAGGCTACTTCATTAAGCTGTGGCCCACCCCAGTCAGGATGGGTCTTAATCCTATTACTGGATCCTTTATAGGTGGAAGGAAATTTAGACAGAGAGAGCCACAGAGAGAGCTCACAGAAGCTGAACGTCAGTGGCAGGTAGAAGAGAAGGGAGGCACCCAGTGACGCCGCCACGTGCATTGCCACGTGACAAGGTGAGGGCCGAGGGTTGCGGGCAGCCAGCCGCAGTGTTCAGGAAGAAAGCGTCACCTTGATGGCTCCTTGACTGGGACTTTCTTTTAGCCTCGAAACTGTGAGCTAATAAATTCCCGTTGTTTAACCCGAACCGTTTCTCAGCATTTTCCTGAGC
Organism: Cabassous unicinctus; assembly: GCA_029593785.1. NCBI lineage: Eukaryota > Metazoa > Chordata > Mammalia > Cingulata > Chlamyphoridae > Cabassous > Cabassous unicinctus. The sequence goes on from JAQZBX010052464.1 coordinate 13,566, forward strand.
AGCCCGGGAGAGCTGCATATTCTAACCTCCTCTCGTCATCCGCATGAGCCCAGTGGTGCCGGCCTTCCCGTTGGTCAGGGATGGTGAAAAGCAGTGTGGGTGAAACACCGCGGCAGCGCGCCTCGCCTCGCCTCGCCCCGGGGCGCTTGCTCAGCCTCTCTTTCAGCCACAGCCTGGGGAACCCTCGGCCAGTGGTGGCAGAGCTGCCTCTCCCTCCTTGCCTACTTCCCTGTTCCCAACGCCCCGCTCCTAGTCCTTGGGATCAGTTTCCAAAATAGACAACTGGCACGCAAGCCCTGTTCCCAGGCTCTGCTTCTGGGGGCAAACTAGGCTAAGACAGGCAGCAGGCAGTTTTATTTGCAGCAAGTTACTTCTTTACTTGCAAGTTTACTCTTCAGTGAGAAGAGGGAATCAGGCTTCATTCCTTTCGGCTTTAAGATTCTATAAAGTAGAGGAAAATTGTCAAGAGTTCCAGAAAATCCCATCTTCCTCAATAACTCCTTTGTCAATACTCAAGTCATTTAACTACTGTTCAAAAAAGGCACCTACGGTTTTAAACACTTCCATCCCCGTGTGTGTGTGTGTGTGTGTGTGTGTGTGTGTGTGAGAGAGAGAGAGAGAGAGAAACCGTTCTGTTTTATGGCTCACGTTATCTCCCCAGCCCTCCAAACCTTATCAAAACAAGTTATTAGGGAGCACAGCAACACCAGGGTCTCTCTGCATGAATTTCGCTCTGCTCATAAAGGACTCCGTAATAGAATTAAGACCCATCCTGATTGCAGTGGGCCACACCTTGACTTCATCAAAAGGTCCCACCTAAAATGGGTTCACACCCACAGGAGTGGATTAAGTTCAACACTTTTTTTTCTGAGATACATATAGCTTTAAACCATCACAATACAGAATCCAAATTCACTAGTATTAACGCTTGTTTTGAAATATTGCCTTTCAAATGGGACTGTAAGAATATCTGACTGTGGAAGAATTGGATATAAATTTAACAATCAATATAAAAGTCAGATTGGACCACTCAGCAGTGACTCGGCTGGTATCTCAGACGTCTGTGTGTACTCCCTTCTCTTCACTTCCTGGGCACGCTGTTCCTGATTAATGTCATATACCAAAATAGATGGACTTGTTCTCATTCTTGTCACTGATTCACTCAGAGTAGGGGCTGGCAGCCCAGGTGTGCTATAGCAGAATCAAACAGAAGCTTTCAGACCTTCTTAGCTCAGGGCCTCTTCGTTAGCAAAAAGGACCCCACATCACCTGTCACCTCAGAAAAGTCCAAACAGAATAAATGAAGATGATGAGGCTGTTTTGGAGCAGCCACAGCTGAGCTGGTACCTCGCTGGCATGGACCTCTCCCCAAATGTCCACGTTGTTATACAAAGTTCTTGAGCACTTTCAGAATTTGTCATCTTCACTTAATTGCTGTGTAATAGGAACATCTGTCAAGTTTTTAGGGATAGGTAATGTCTTTTTATTTTGCAGTTGATAGAAACTTCATTTTGCCAACGAGGACAAGGCTGACTTCACTCACCATTCTTATTTTTGGTTTGTCTCAAGTTTTAAAATAACAAATTGTGTGTCATAATTTGCAAAGTTCTTGTTTGAATTGTCAATATATTTGCTGCTAATTGACAATCATAAATTCACATCTTAGGTGGCTGGCACCAAATGAGTTGTTTTAAATGATTTATTTATATGCTTGTGTTATTATTTATTTGCTAATTTTAATGCATGAGTTTATTTATTGCTGAACATGGGTGTTTGGCATGGCAGAGGTTGATGTGGACTTCCCTTCTCTTTCTGCTTTCTCTGCCTCTCTGCCTATTGAATTCTGCCATCTTCTAGACCCAGCTCAAATGTCACATCCTCTTGGACCTGACCCTTCCCTGCTAATCAGAATTAACCCTTCCTCCTCAGCAATGCCATCGCCCTGTGATCCTACCTCCGTTACAGCGATGATCATATTTCATTGAAGTCTCTTGGGCGTGGTGCTTGGTAGATCATCCTCTTTTGGAGAAGAGAGGCCACCAGTCCTCGAGCGCCCATGCAGAGCCTTGACGTGGAAGCACTGGATACATGTTTGTTTAATTAGTTTACCAAACTTCCTCTGTCCAGAGGCACACCGTGAGCAATATCTCCATATTGCATGCCAAGCCCCCATGAGAGATGAAAGCAAGCAACCTCTTCACAAGGGTGCTTTCTTAGCCTGGGTCCTTCTCCAAAGGGGCTCCGAGTCAAGGGCTCTAGAGCAGGAGTTAATTTGGGGAGGAGTCCCAGGAGGAGAGCAGGGATGTGGGAGGTGAGCCGGGCCGGGCAAGGCAGCCGACACCGAGTGAGGGGTGCGAGGGCCCCCTCTGTGGCCTCTGGAGCTCAGTCCCACCAGAGACCCTGGGGGACTGTTCAGACCATGCTTCAGGGAGCTGGGACATTATCCGCGGCTCCTGGTCGTCCGCTGTGGCCTGTTCCTGGAAGCACTGGCGCTCCGGCGCTTCCAGCCTTCCTGGTGTCCTGGCCTAGCCCACTCCTGCAGCCACAGGAAACCTCAGGCAGGAGGTCTCAGGGGCTTGGCTGAGAAGGACCCTCTGTGTTGAAGGGGAAGCCCCCCAAATCAGCGTACACCACACCATCTTTGGCCGGCTCTGACCATGAGAAATCTCCTTTCTGCTAGTGGACCACCCTCTGGCCGGTTTTGCCTCTTGGGCCACATGGAACAAATCGCATCCTTCTTCCCCATGACGGCCATTTACATGTCTCCAGAAAATGTCCGTGTTCCTTGTCATCCCACATGCAGCAAGCCCTGCCTCTCCTTGAAAATCAATGCTGGGACAGTTTCAGAGAAGCAGAGCTGTGCTGGTGGTGATCTCATGTATGGCACCATAAACATGACACCTGAGAGGAGCTTCCTACATCCTGAATCCACCTCCCTCCTCCAGTGCAAGTGGAGCCTGAGCTGTCTTTAGGACGACATTGTGTGATAAGGCATTTGAGTAGCTGGTTTACGGCTCATGGTCCTTTACAGTGTGGTTTTGAATAGAGCAGTTAATACTGAAATGTTATTAAAACATAAGATTAGCCTCTGTGACAGTACAAGGTGACCTGGTCAGTCATGGCACAGAATCCTGAATGCGAAAACGGGGTTTACTGCTGCGCCGTGCAAGGGGTCTCTATCAAACCTTCTCTTTCCTCTGGGACGTGTCAGTTTTATTTAATTATTTATTTACCTCTACTTTGCCCGTTTATAAGAAAAGGTTTGCAGCTACTTACAGGAATGCATACATCATTTCAGGTTGTGTAAGTGAGAAGAAGGGCAACAGGAAAATGTGGAAGGAAACATCAGAAGCAGCTGAAGGGTCAGCCACACAATCAAGTCAAAAGGCCCTATGCGAATGGTGAAGGCCACAAATTTGGATCCAGAAGGAATCCATCTTGAAGGCAGAGGAAAGAGGGGATAGTATTCATTTGAGAGTGTCAAAGATATCCCTAGGCCAAAAGCAAGCCAGGCATGAGGAGAAGGTTGACCCAGCAGCCTGAGCTAGCAGTTCAGAAGCCTTCTAAGCCAGGGCATTATTTTCTGAAGCAAATTACATTCTTATTCCCTGGCCACATGATGTTTATGTAGCATTTTAAAGCACAGGAAGCAAAAGTGCAAATTGCATAGGGATAGCTGAGTGTGAGTGTGTATTTAAAGTATAAAGGCATGTGTGGGAATAATATCAATAAAGTAAAGATGATAGTAACCTCTAGACAGGAGACAAATTCCATCAGGGATTATCCCACGGAGACTTCAACTGCGGCAATAATATTTTATTTCTTGAATGTTATCCATGGACGATGGCTGCATGGATGTGTGGTTCATGTGCTGTACTATTCTGTACATCTGAGATATTTTGCAGTGTTTTGTTCTGGTTGTTAGGGAGGCAAGAGTGGCGGCCATCGGCCACTCCAGAGGCCGTTAGTGGACTGGACTCCGTGAAGGATGCTGTGCATGAAAAGAAGTGCCCAGATCTGAAATACAGGTTTGAGGTGAAGCCGAGAAGCCTTGCCAGCTGGTTTCGTGAGGAGGAGAGGGAAAGAGGAAAACTGAGAATTAGCCTAGTTTTTGGCACCATGAGCTGCAGTGATGGTGGGGACACGTGGTGCTATGGTGACAGCTTGGCAGGGATGGCGGGTGCAGCGTGTGGTAGACAAGCAGTGGAGATGCTGAGTCAGTTGCTGAATACATGAGTCTAAAGCCCAGAGGAAAGATGGAGACTGCTGACCAAAACATAAGAGACACGTTTTATTTATATTCATGTGTGACGGTTTGAGGCTTTTTGTGACTCCCTTAGAGCCAGTCCACTCCTGTGCCTGTAAACCTGCTGTAGGTGGGGACACGTGATTAAATTACTTCTGTTAAGGGCCTTTGATTAGACTGCGTGATAGGGCTGGGGGAGGGGTTCTTAATCTTTTTACTGGGGTCCTTTATTAATGGGAGAAACATGCAGAGACACACAATAAAAAAGCTGCAGAGACAGAGAAACCCCGAGAGGCTGAGAGAGCAGTCCTAGAGGCTGGAGCCTGGAATCAGCAGGGCACAGAGGCATGGAGAGAGGCCCCGAGAGGCTGAGAGAGATGAGGTCCAGAGGAGAGGGCGAGACCGCCAGGCGCCTGCTGGCCCACAGCTGAGCTGAGGGAGAACGAGCGCCACGTGCCCTGCCACGGGCCTGATCGCCCGCAGCTACAACTTGGTGAGGCAGCACCTCTTGATGGTGCCTTGATTTGGACTCTTCCACAGCCTCAGAATTGTAAGCTTTTAACCTAATAAATTCCCATTATAAGAGCCAACCCATGGGAAGCAGGTGTAGTTCAGTGGTTGAGCACCTGCTTCACATGTAAAAGGTCCCCGGTACCTCCTAAAAAAAAACGCAGCCCAGTTCTGGTGTATTGCTCCCAGCAGCTTTTAGCAAATGGAAACAACACGACACCGAGAAGATCACCAACAGAATCTAAACAAAGAAGAGGGCTAAGGAAAGAGCCTCGGGCGTCCCACACTTGAAGATCTGCAGCAGGAGCAGGAGCCAGCAAAGGACACGGAGGAACTGTGGACAGTGAGGTTGGAGAACGAGCAGAGCGTGTTACTCAGAGCCGGGTGACGCAGTGGGTCACAGAAGGAGGGAGCGGCCAGTTGGATCCAATACCACCGAGCGGTCAAATGAAGACAGAAGATTAACCCTCATCTTTGGCTGATATAGGTCAAAGTCAACTTCATTAAACAGTCCTATTGGTGGATTGATGAGAATGAAAGCGTGGCTGGAGTGGACTGGGGTGAAAAATGGGAGGCAAGGAATTGAAAGATGTGTTTATAATTGACTATTTCAGGGAGTTTCGCTGTGACCAGGAACAGAGAAACGGGGAGTGGGGTGAGGGAGTGGTAGTTGGAAGGGGGGTGCTAAGTTGATGGGGTTTTTGTTTCTTTTAGGATGGGAATGATCTGTTGAAAGGGGAAAGTTGTTCATGCAGGAGAGAAAGGGGATCATCGCAGTAGGGGTGGGATCCAAGGAATGAGG
>JAQZBX010052465.1:0-19125 GCA_029593785.1 Cabassous unicinctus
GGCAGTCGCCCTCTGAGTGGAGGGGGTGTGAGCAGGGTGGCACCTGGCTCCGGAGAGCAGAGCCTAGAGAGCGGCTGTGGCTGAGCCCCAAGGCCTGGCAGGTGTGAGGCTGGTGAGAGATGCCCCCGCGCCACACCACGGGGACGGGACTGGCAGGGGGCCTGGAGGTGGCAGCCCTGTCCCGGGGATGGGAATAGTCCAGTGAGGAATTCAGGGCAGTTAAAAAGTTTGGCTAAGATGATTGCTCACAAAAATGCATGTGTAAAGTATCTGCTGTGGAGAGGCGAGTAAGTGGGCGAGCGTTTCCAAAAGCACAGGCCTCTGGCTGCCGGCATCCGAAGCACCCGAGGCGAGGCGCTACGTAAAAACAGGGATTCCTGCGCCATGCCCTCCACTGGGTCAGAACCTCTAGGGTGTGGCCCAGGGTTTGGTATTTAACTGTCCCAGGAGATTCTGGTACCCTTTGAAGTACTGGGGGGTGGGTGGGTGTAGGAGAGGGACGGCAGGACAAGGGCAGGCCTCCGGGAAGCAATTAGAGAAAACTAGAATGCAGCATATAATCAGGGGACAGGCTGAACAGAACAGACCGAAAGGAACGTGGTGACCGGGGCGGGAGGGAGGTACCACGAAGCAGGAGTCGTAGGGGAAGCATCTCTGAGGAGTGCCGTTTCCCACGCCTTCCCCCGCATGGAAACCTTCAAGGCCGAGGACGGGGATTCTGAGGATCTGTATAAAAACTTATTTTCGTACTAAGAGGATCTTTGAGCAACGTATTGCTTTTTCCTTTATCAAAAAAAAATTTTTTTTTTTTCTGGAATTCCTGTTCTCTGTCTTGGGATGTGACTTTGGTGCCTGACGCACCGACATCCAGCACAGGTTTCCTGCGTCTGTGTCTGAGAGGACTTTAGCTCTTAGGGGGAGGTGTGTGGCTGGGGACACAGGGGTGTGGGACCCGGCCAGGGGGCTTTGGGAGCCGCTGGCGACTTCTGACCCCGGCAGTCGAGTGTTGCTGATGTTGTAAGTGATTTCCACTTACAACTCCCCCACTTCTCCGTGCCTCAGTTTCCTTATTTATAAGATAGGGGTAACAGAGGTAAGAGTTAAGTAAGTTAATTATGAGAAGAGCTGAGAATCAAGCCAGGGATATAAGAAAGCAATAGATGTCAGCTGTCAGTACTTTTTCCCCACCTGGGTGCGGGATTTTTGGAGAATTTTCTTCAAATAATATATCATGGCTATTCCTCTAAGGACCCGGCTGTCAATAACGAATCCTTCCTGTGTGGTGATCTCATAGCTCAGGGGTCTTCCTGCTGTCTGTTCCAAGCTGAGAGCAGAGAGAGCCTTGCCTCCCACACCGAGCAGCGCGTCAGCCAGTGCAGGGCCGTCACCCTCCTGCCAGGGGCAGGCCCCGCGCTCCTTTCCCTCTGGAGGGGGCTGCACGTCGGTCAGAGGGTGTCTCTTCCGGCTCCTGAGATCCAGCTGACAGCCTGCTCAGGTGACAACACGTCGTCCTTCTTTTCGTTGCTCGTGGTGGGGCACAGCTTCATGCGCGGAAGTGTCCCGGGCACGTGGCATTTCCTCTCCCACAGGTTCCTTAGGGCCAAGTCCCTGGAGGCAGACGGGCTGGGGGGCGTCACGGGGTTATCCTAGGTGGGCTGCGCATGATGTGATGGAGAGCGGGTTGGCCCCTGGGGCGGCGGGGAGACCACCCCCTCCCTGACGCCTGCCTCCTGAGACCATGGTTCTTCTCCAACGTTCTCAGTGGTCCTGCCTGGGGGGGATTTCTTCCCAGTGCCTGCACTTTAAAATCCTGCAAAGTGTTGAATTCAGGTAGAGAGAGAAAGTCAGAGACTGAACTCACTAGTTCCTACTTGGGGATTAATTCTCTAATCCAATATTGTGTTTAGTTTTGTTTTTTTTGTGAGTAGAACTCTTCCCACCCCCACCCAGCAGAGTTAGCAAAGGCAGAGCTCCCTGGTTGAAGCAGGGGTGCTCCCCCTTCAGGACCCCCTGGAGTACCCCCCTGAATCCTGAGATTTCCCTAAGCCCAGTTTGAAAATCCCTGCTCTAATCTGGGCCCCTCCTCGCTTTCTAAGGCCCGCCCCTGCCGCCGGCTCTCTGTTCCTGACAGCGTCCACGGCACCTTCCCTGTGGGGTGGACGGGGTCCAGGAGAGAAAGGGCCACTCCTGCCTGGACTGGCGGCTCCCATCCCCCCGGGCTAGGTGGTCACTGCAGACTGCATCGCGCCTTCTGAACATGGCTTGTCTGCACTCTCCCGGTATCTGGCTACCAGGGCTCCTGCGGGCTGAGCCGACCAGCTCCGGGTGCTAATGCAGACTGTCCCAGACCCCCTCTGCTTACTGGTCTCCTCCTTCCCCCATCACTGCAGGGGGCAGGAGGACAGCAGGAGGGATCGGAAGTCCTGGGTGTTAGCAAATGAGCTGAGCCGAGCGAAGGATCCGCAGGTGATGGGCAGCTTTGGTAGGGGGCTCACAAACCCCAAGGGGCTCTGTCATTAGACTCTCAGGTTACCTTACAGCCACCCCAATTTTTCTATTATGATTTTAACACCACCTTGGCCCTATTTTTAAGATCTGCTGCACTTGAGCAATTTTGTCTGACGTCAGCTGGCTGCTGGCAACTCTGCTTGAAAACAGGAATAACCAAATCTTCCAGGGGGTGATGCTGAACCTGCTTCGAACACAATAAATCACAAAAACCATTGTTTACGATAAGTGGTATCTGATTGCCGTTAGAACCTGTGCTTATTGCTTTTGTGCATTATGGTCTCTTGTAATTTGGACAGCCAGAAATTGTATTCCTTTATGCAGTGCGTAGGAAGGCCTTGGAAGGAGGCATCTGTAATTACACTGCCAGGGAGTGGGCCGGGGAGCCTCGGAGGAGGAGCGTGGAATGCCGGTTTTCATCAAAGGGACTGTGCATCAGGCTTCCCACTTTTCCAGTTCTTGGGCAGAGGAGCAGAGGCAGGGGGTCCGGAGCAGAGAGCCCTTCCATGGCCTCGGGGCCTGGAGCCTGGCGTGGGCAGGCAGCTGGCAGCCCCAGAGGAAACCCGGCAGATGGTTTTCCCTGGAAATTGCCATATGCGTCCCCGCGCGTTTCTTCCCTCATTCTCGCCCATCTTGACAAGCAGGCACTCGGCGTCGCGGGCGAGGGCAGGGGGCCCGGAACTGTCCGAGGCGGGATTCCTGGCACCTCCATCTGCAAAATTTGAGAAGCCGTGACTTGACCACGGGGCCTGTCGGCGGACAGGGCTTGCAGCCATCCTCTGTCAGTAAATCACAGACGTCGCTGGATTTCTCCGAGGCCCGAGTGGAGAGAGGCGCAGGGTCTGGGCACGTGGCCTGTCGGTCGTGACTCAGGCGTCGAGACCCAGCCCAGCCCACGGTCCCTCCTTCTGCTTCTGTGGCTTCTCTCACCTGGAACGCTCTCTCTGGTCTGCTTCCCCCACCCTTCCGGTTTTTTCCGCTGCCCTTTACGTCTTCCCTGAACTTGTTCCTCCAGCACCATTCTCAGGCTCAGTAGAGTTTCACCGCCAGCTCCGCCGTTTCCCGGACCTAAAATCTGGGATTCATCCCGGACGTGTCTCTTTCCCTCAACCCCAGAGCTAGCCCAGTGCCCAGAAGGCAATGGGCAATAGTGAATTCAAATGAATTCAAATGAGTTCCTCAAATGAACTCAGGAACTCGCTGTCCAGTCTGCTGCCAAGGCTGACCACAGTCACCTCCGGCCATTCCTCCTACGTGTCCCTCTTCCCCGGCCCCACTGTCGCTGCCCGCGGCGGGCCCGCTGGGAGCTGCCTAGCGCCACCCCTGCCATGTCTCCTGGGACCCTGGGACCGCTAGGGCCCAGGCCGCTGCCCACGTCTCCAGTCTCATCTTCCCCCCTCACTCTGTTCACCCCAAAGCCACCATACAAGCAGTCCCCTGCCCCAGGGTCGTCACTGAGCTCATTCCCTCTGCCTGAAATGTCCTCCTCCCCTTCTTTGACTCATCTTTGGAGACTTGGCTCAGGCACCCTGTCCTCCGGGAAGCCTTCTCCAGCTGCCCCTGGGGGCCTGGGGCCTCCTCCCTGCTCCCACAGCTCCCTGGGTTTTTCTCTGACTCGTCACGACTGTAAATGCGTCTCCACAAGGCAGGGATAGCATGCCGTCCATCTCAGCCTGCCCAGCGTCCAGCGCAAGGCCTGGCGCTTCATAGGGGAGCCGTATGTGGAAGTAAGCCAGATCCGCTCTCGGCCACGCAGCACGTCGAGTGTGGAGACGTCACCAAGCACTGGTCGTCTAAGCACGGTGGCATCTCAGCTCAGAGCAAGGCCAGAGATGGCTGCCCCCACCGCCCCAAATGCACATGGCTGGGAAGCCCGCCAGCCAGGCACCAGGCCTACGGCCCTGAGTCATCGGGGCCAGGAGAGGGTGAGCAAGTGCACGAAGGAGAAGCCCCGTGTGACGTCTGACTGCTGCTTGAAGTTTAGCGCCCACGGAGGATGGGACCCTTCAGGTGCTTTATTAAAGAGGTAAAACGAACCTGACTGTGTCCCTGAAGCTAAGGGCTCCGGTCTGGATCCCTCAGCCCTGGCGTTAATTAGACACTGAGCTGGATGGCAGAACCCCCTGTGCCCCCTCGTGCTTGGAGGGCTGCTCTGGGCGCCTGGACTTGAGCTTCAGCATGGCGCATCGATCCCTCCAGCACTGCCCAGCCCAGCTGGCTGAGCAGGAGGAGAGGTGGGGAGAGAAGCTGAGGCCGGGCTCCACTTCCTGAAGACCCTCACTGCTGGGCAGGGGCGCCTGCCGGGCAGAGTCTGGGAAGGGCCGACGAGGGGTGGGCGGCGAGGCTGCCCCCGCACACAGCCCAGCTGTCACTCTCATCAAGCAGAGTCAGGTGTCGCCCTCTTCAGATCCGTTTATTTTCCACCACATGCACATGCACATGCACGGGAGCGCTTAACTGGCCAGGCTCGCTGCCAGCACATTCCTCTTTCTCTCCCCACTCACACTGCAGATCCTCCTGGGATAACGCCCGTCCCTGGGCTTTTTGTGCCAGGGCGCAGCGAGCTGGAGTGAGGTGTATTGGCCTCGTGGTCTAGCCTGGCAACCCCGGAACTATTGACGGCTTTGTCTCTACAGCAAAGTTCATTCTGAGTTACAGTCAGCTGGGTCCCGGCAGATTTTTTTGGGATTCAAGCTGCTCACGAGCAAGGGCCTGGGACGTGGACTCCAGCGTGTGCCAGTCTGAGCGCTGCGGAGGCCGAGGAGGAACTAGTGAGCCTTGCCTCTGCTTCCAGACCCCCCGCGGCCTGGTCTGGGGTCAGACCCTGGTGGGAAAGCCCACGTCTCCCGTGCAGCGTCCGCCCTGGTTGCCGTGAGGATGGTGGGCGAGGCAGGAGCCCAGCCACAAAGCCCTGCCTGTCCCCAAGGAAGCAAAGAGCCGGCCCCTTTGCCAGCTGCTTCATGGTGCAGAGGCTACCAAGTCTGGAGGGAGAGTGTGCGCAGAAGACGGCGCTTCCGGCGCCCAGCCGCCACCCGCCGCCCTTTCCTAGTCGCTCCTCCAGCCCAGGGGTCTGGCATCTGCCCACTGCTTTCTTCTTTAGACCCAGGCATTTAAGCAATTTGGTGGAAGTTTTGAAAAGAACCCAGGTGTGGCAGTTTGAGATTATTTTGTGAATCCCACAAAGAGAAAGATTATGGTTTTAAACTACTCTATTCCTGAGGGTGAGATCCCCCCTGATTGCATTAAATTCGGTTTGAGGGGCCTTCGGTTGGATCACTTGATAAGACCGTTTTGGGGTTTTTTATTGGACTGCGTCAGTGGGCTGCGATTCATGTTGTCTCTGCCCTTTTGCTGGGTCTGATGAAAACGGAGACACAGGGAGGGAGACTCGGGCAGATGCAGGGAAAGGAAGCTGCCAGTTTCGATCCATCCATGTGCCAGAAGACTTGAGGGTCGCTTAAGCACAAGCCCCCAAGAAGCAGTGTCCACGGAGCGGCCCAAGAGGCGCCGAGCCTTGCCGTGTGCCCCATAGCTTACCCCTGCCCGCCGCCTCCTCCTGGGCACGCTCACGGGCTAGCTCAGTCCCCAGGACACCCCTTTCCATGGTATCCCTGCTGGACAGTGTGCAAGGCCAGCCCTGGGCCAGGACGTGGCTTGGGACTGGGGTGGCGCCCGGCTGGTAGACATGTGCACAGGGGTGTTGTCTGCATAAACCAGCTTTGATAAGCACCAGCCCAGGAAAGAAGACAGGTGAGGAGGCACGGCCACCGTGTGGGCAGGCAGGTGAGAAGCACGGGACCTGCAGGAGGCGGGAAGCAGGGCAGCCCTTGCACGGGCTGCAGACCTCCCAGCTCACCGCAGGTGGTCCACGGCCACCGTGGGGTAAAGCCCCGCACGGGGCCCGCTGGGGTGGGCACAGCGTTCATTTCGCCAGGCTTGGCCTCGGCAGCGTCGTGGGGTGCGGGGACAGTGAGACTTCAGTTTCCTAGTCTGTGCGGTGGGAGGCTGGAGCGGGGGAGACCCGACGGGGTGTCTCAGTCCAGCCGTTCGTGGTTCAAGATGCGGAGCCTGCGGAGCTGCGGGAGGGAAGAGGGGGAGCAGAGCCCACTGCTTGCTTGTTTTGGCCTCCAAGGTGGACTCACTGGGCTCGCGCAGCACTCGCCTGGGTCCAAGGCCAGGCCACTGCCCTGCGCCTGTCCCCGGGGGTCCTAGACCCAGGAGGGCGCACGTCAGGGAGTACGCAAATCTTCTCTCTCGGTGGCTGTTTCTATGCTGGAACAGCTTGAGGGAGAAGCAAACTTCCGTATTTAAGTGCGTAAAAGTTTTCCCGTGCCCTCAGGTCTCTTTTCCATGCGTTTCTCACTACAGCGTGGCTCCTTGGTAGAGCTATTGCCGTATTTTAGCAAAAAGAACCATGCTCATCGTAATGAGATCCCAAATAAAGCTCAGCGCATTGTCAACTCTCTCCTTCTCGAGTATTATTGCTGGAAACGTTGCTTTATCGTGAACCAGATCTCGGACTGTATATAGGGTTTCCACAACGGTCATTTTCCTCTGGATCCGGATTCTAATTACTGCCCACGATTTACAAAGGTGCCCCACCCTCTCTCCCCGGTACTTTCCCCTTCCTAGGTATTTCCCTCCGTCTCCCCGCAGCTCCACAGGGCCCGGATGGTTAGAATTAGGGGAGTTTTCCGGGGAGCACGCCTGTGTCCCTGCCGCCCCCTCCCCTGACGAGCTGGGCGGGGATGGGTGTAGGGGATGCTGTGGGAAGGGGCTGATGCAGGGGCACCCCTTGAGGAGGCTCTGGTCTGATGACCCCTCCTGGCAGAGGGGAAGGGGGCTCCTATCCGTGCAGTGGGAATCCCACTTGGGAGCTGGGCCGCCTCGGGAAAGGGTCCGTGCTGCTCTGAAGGTGAGAGCCTTCACCTGTAGCGTGGGGTTTCATAGACAGCCACGGGGGTGCGGGGACATGGGCATACACAGCAGGGCCGGCGCCCGCCTCCCCGCCCTGCCCTCGCTTCCTCGGCGCCCCTCTCCACCCTCCTCTCTCTGTCACTTGTGCTCCCATTAAAGTCCTGTCCTTCCCTGATGTGGGCCGCATCGGACAGAGCTTGGTGAAGGGACCGGCGGCCCACTCCCCTGGCCACAGCCTATTGGGCGAAGGGGACATTCGCTGCGTGACCCAGGTGCTCTCTGCTCGCACTCCTCAGAGCACCCTCCCCAGAGCTGGAGGTGGGGACTGCTGGGATCCCCAGGGGCTCCGAATTGCACAAGGACGTCGGATAAGTGTCCGCCAGGACGCAGGCCTCGGGGGTCCAAGCCTGTGCCCCTAGCCGCCCTGCAGCTGTCAGAGGGCCTCCGGTTGAGCTCGAGGCCTCGGTGTGCAGGCACTAGCGTGGCCGATGGTGCTTAGGGGGTCCCGGGGACGTATTTAGGGCTTTTGACCAAAGGTTGTCTGAGGTCGTGCACCTGCTTTTTGTTGTTTTTCTGCATCTCCCCTTATTCTCATCCATTAAGCCGCCCTGTGGTTATCATTCTTGCCCAAAGCTACAGCCCCCTCCCCTACCTGCAGCACCTTCTCCCACCCACCCTGGACCTGATGGCTAGAATCTTGAGTGAAGGAAGCGTTGGTCAGCCACCAGCAGGGACCCTGGAGCGTTGCTGTGAAGCGAGCTTGGGCCCTGAGATGCCCTCAGTCGGCTTGTTCCGAGACGCTGTGTGATGGCTTCCTGGACTGGGTTATGATGGAGATAAAGGACGGCTGGTCCCTTGGCCTTTGGCCTTTTTGAAATCTGGTCAGGGAGCAAGCAGCCTGTTGCCAGGCCAGAGTCTCCCCAGTGGGGTGGGCCGGGGGTGCAGGCCTTTCTGATTCTCTTCCCACCAGGCGGGCTGGGGGCCCAGAGACCTCAGGGCCTGGAGTGTGGGAGGAGAACACTGAGGCCCAGCCGCGGCGGAGAGGGCGTCATCGCCTCCAAGTCCAGCCCTGAGCCCAGTGTCTACTCTCTAGTGGCATAAAGTCAACCACCTGCAGGGCCCAGGCGCACTCTGTAAATGGCCCTGCAGCCCCCCGCCCCGGGGTTTACAGAGCCAGCTCCATTCTGCAGAGGTGACGAGCTCATGGCGCCGTCGTGCGGCCTTGACTCCGTAGTTGCCCAGGGCTCAGTCCCTGAGCCACGCTAGAAAGGCCGGCTTCTGCAGAGTCCAGGGTCAGACCTGTGCACCTGCCCTCGGGGCGAGTCAGGACATTTGGTGGGCGGGAAAAGGGGGAGCAGGCACCCTAAGTTCCACCGGCTCCTTTACAGGCCCCAGTTTGCATCTTGTCCCAAAAACAGCAATCTCAGGAAACTTGCCGCCGGGATGCCCGGCAGTGACAGCCCAGAGCATGCCGGGTGGGCCAACGCAGAGCGCCTGCCTTCCGTGGGGGAGAGCAAAAAGGGGCGCACGGGTCGTTTCCAGGGTGAGTCTTCCAATCCCTCTTATGATCCTTCACTCTAAAGCAGAGGACATGAGCACTCAACTACGGTTCTTGCCAGCGCTGATAAGAAAAACCAGGGAATGCAGGCGTCTCATTAAGAAAATCCTAGAATTTTAGCCTTATCACCACTGCTAGTACAGTAAGTTGCTAATCCCCCCTCCCTCCACTCCCGCCCCTGAACTCCCGTTAGCTGAGGTTGGCAGGAATGGGCTGCCGCTCCTGCTCCAGGCTGCAGGCACGGCTGCGGGAGTTTTCTTCCCTGGCCTTGCTCTGTGCAGCGACTTCCTCTCATACGTGGAGCTGGCCCTGCAGTCATTCAATGCAGTAAGCACAGATAAAATGCCTACTGTGCACAGGTCACGGTAGTGGGAGCCGTGAAACGGCAGGGTCCGGCTGAGGTCATCTCTGCCAGAGCTGAAGAGCTGAGGGGAGTGCAGTGACCTGAGGCGTGCTAAGCGTTCTCGTCCACCACAGACTCGCGTCAACAGGCTTCACTTCCACGTGGGTATTTGCTGTCTGTACCACTCGAGTTTGGCATGATTCTACCGTTCCTTTTACCAAAGAGGAAACGGGAACTCAGCTCAGGAGGAGAAGATTCGTGGAGGAAGGCCCTGCGCCCGCTGACTCTTTGGGGCACGTGCCTAGACCTTCAGCCTCGCTTTGCAGCAGTGATGCTTTCTATGAATATTATTAGCACGTTTCAGTCTTCCAAATTTTCCCATCTAGAATTTCTTTTCCTCTCCCTGACACCACCATGGGATTGGTAGATGGGATGCGGCTATTCCCATTTCTCAGAAAAGGAAGCTGTTACCGGAGAGGGGAGATGGCAGCGGCAGGGCCGCCCAGCTCCCTTATCTGCATCTCTTTCCAAGACACCGGACCCAGAGTCCGGCCAGAAGAGACCGCAGGGGTGCTGGTCCCGCCAGGCCTGCCACCTCCACGCCCTGGCGCTGTTCAGGAAGGCAGACAGCCGAGGCAGGCCTGGAGTCGCTCTGCCACCACGGACCACACGCGGGGAGAAGCAGGGCCGCAGCCACCGAGGCACAGTGAAGGTGCTCGCAGCCGGCGGGTGGGTGGCGGGCGCAGGCATGCTGGTGCCAGGGTGGCCGCGCTGCTGGCAGGCCATGGGCCAGGCGTCACGTTTCAGCAATGTGATCCCGGGCACGGGACAGGCGGGGAGAAGCGCGCATGCCTCGGAGAGGGGGCCAGGGGTTCGGAGGGACGGGACGGCGCAAGGAATCTCTCCTGTCCTCTCCATGTCCGTTCCTCGCTGGCCTTGCCAGATTTTTCACAATAAGCCACGCCGGGGGCGCCTTCCAAGACTCCTATAAGAAAACCGGGTTTAAAAAGTCACATTTCTAAGGACTTCACAGTAAGAGAAGCCCGTTCGGTGGGAAAACATTCAAGGAAAACAAAAGCCTCCCAGTTTCCTTGCCTCTTGGCAAAAGAATTGGAAGACGTTTTCCGAGCGTGGAGAGTGGAAATTTTATGTTGGCTGGGGGTTTTTATGTGAAAGTTATTCTGCTCCCTCTTTTTTACTCAAGCTCTCCTAGACTTAGCTTCTCAGCTGGACGGCTTAGTGATCTCCAAATTTTGCTGAGTCTCTTATCTCGTAGGAATGCCTACTGGGACTTGGAATGAGTGTGATGCGTCGTTTAAAGATTTCCCCGCGACAGCTGAGCGCCCCAGGTGCTGCTGCTTGGGAAGGAGGCCAAGCGCGTGGCTCAGGAGTGCTGGGAACGCAGCCTTCCCGTCCAGACACGTAGGAGGGAGGGGAAAACCAGAGGAGATGTGGGCTCTGAGCAAAGTCCAGATAAGGCTAGGCCTGGGCCTGAAAGAGAGCGCTGCTTTGTTCTGCTGCCCACTGCTTGTCCCTGAGCTTGCAGGAACTTCTGGGGCTTGGCCCGGGGAATTCTTTTTCTTCTTTCCTTCCTCCTACACCACGTGGCTTCAGAGCATGACATTTCTGCTCGATGCTGTCAGTGTCTTGGTCTGCAGGGAATGTCTGTGTCCTCAGGTCCCTTGGCCAAGAAGAAATGGTGCCCGGGAGCCTGCTGGCATCCGCTGGCACCCTGACTCCCTTCCTGTCCCCACGAGGCCAGCAGACAAGGAACACTTCCTCCTGGTAGGAGGAGCTCTGTGGGGCCAGGTCTCACGGAGGCCTGGCTTCAGCCCTGTCTCCAGGGGTGAGACACACAGCCAGCTGCGACTTGCCTCAATCCTCTGGGACTTAGTGACCAAGTAGCAGACAGCCCCTGCCCCGAGGGAAGGCTGCAAAGCCAGGGCCCACCAGCTATTTTTAGAAAGCTATCAGGTGTGCAGGATACTCGGTTGCCTTTTCCCACCTGTTTGGGCTCATTATCGAGAATCTGCGCCCTCTCTGGCCAGAGCAAGTGGCGCCGCTGAGCTCCTCGGGCTCACAGCCCTGCTCTCTTAAGCATCCATGTTGGACACTAATGCTTGCCATCGTCTGCTTCCCAGAGAGGGAGTTTTCCAAGGTCAGCAGGTAAAGTCAGCTCAGGACAGATCCAAGTGGGAGTTCACCATGCAGGGTGTTAATTCATTGAGCAGAAGATTCCAGAGCCTTTGCCCTACCCAGAAGGGGTCCAGAGCGTCCGAGTGTGTGCAGCCGAGCAGGGACACACCCAGGTGCATCCATGGAGTCCTACAGCATACACAGGGAGCTGTGCGGGTGCCCAGAGCAGGCTGCACGGAGGAGGCAGTACATGAACTCTGCCTTGAAGGAGGGGCAGGGTTGGAGGCGGGCCTGTGGAACGGGAGGCAACAGCGTACGTGACGGCCTCGTGGTAGGGAAGCCCGTGGGTGCAACTGGAGACAGTGCGGAGACCACTGGGGCTGGTGCCAAAGGCCCCGTGGGGATGGCAGGGCAGGAGACTGGAGACAGTGCCAGGGGCCGCCGGGCTTGAGAGCCTTGAACGCCGGGGCGAGGTGTGTGGCCAGCACCCATGGTGGTGGAAGGCCACTGAGCGCTACAGCGGGGCAGGCAGAGGAGTGTGGCCGTGTGGCAGCCTGCTCTGCTCCCCGCCCATGGTCAGAGCATCAAGAGCTTTGGGGGCAGGATCTTCGTGGCCTCAGCCCCCCACGGCCCCTCTGCAAGCCCTGGGGCTATCGTGTGCAGCTGCTGCCCACATGAGCTCCTGAGAGCTGACGGGTACCACCTTCCCAGCCTCACCTTCACATTGGGAGGTTGAATGGCCACAGTAGGAGGATTTAAATGCAGAGGTTGGCAAACACCATAAATCAGGGTCCGCTGGGTTTGGGCTTGTTTTTCCTCCAGGCTTGGCCCCTCCCCCAGCCTGTTCTTAAGCCCCTAACAGCCCAAGCCTGGGTAATGGGGAGCCCCTGAGGGTCCTATGCTGAGGGAGAACACAGCCAGATGCACAGTGTCACACGTTTCTTGACAGGTGCCGTGCCCCTTCCCTGTCCGGGAGGCTGGAGGGTGGGAGTGGAATCAGGGGGCCTCTGCCAGGAGAGCTGGGCTGGCTCGGCCATTTCTCGGCCCGTTGTGAACCCAGACTCCTTAACGGGCACCCCCTCTCGGCACAGCATGTAACCCGCCACGTCGCGTGGGCCATTCTTGAAGCCCCAGAGCCCCATGCCTGGCCTTTGGGGGGTGCTCAGCAGGAGGAGCGTTCCCCTGCAGCAGGCCGGCGGTGCGTGAGAGCCCAGAGCGGGGCGGGACTGTCTTCTCCGGGGCAGGGCTGAGTCTGTTTAGTCTTGACGGCGGGATGCTGTAGTCTCAGAGCACTTAGCCCGCAGAATCCTCACACCAGGCTTGTAGGGTGAGTAGCACTCCCGTTTTTGAGATGAGGAAACCGATGGCTCAAGTGATTAAACTTAGACCCCAGGCCTAGGGCCGACACCCCAAACCATGTCCCTGCACTGAGGACTTTGGGTCACTCAGCCTAAGTGAGCTCTGAGCTCAGGAGCAGCCCAGGCTGTCCAGGCCCCTCGCCCCTGCCTGTCCCCGACCCCAGAGATGGGTCCAAAGACCCCATCGCCACCATCCCAAAGGACTTGCTTCTTAAAATTGGGCATTAACGGTGGCAGTCAATACATTGGTTGGGTTTGTTGCTCTTTGAGGAAAAGAAAAACCTGGCTTCTTGGAGCTGTTGTATTTTATTTTTCTGAAAGCAGGAAATTAATTTTAGTCTTTCTTTTTGGTTTAAAATGTTGTTCTTTGCTTTTTCCGCCCTACAATTTAAAAGGAAACATTTGTCTGTTGAGAAAAGAAATGATAATTATAGACTAAAATTGTTTCTATTCTGATTTGAAAAAGTGACAAAAAAAAAAAGTTCCATCACACAGATGGGGCTGCTGATGGGTGATGGCGAATGATGAGGCTCCGGAGCCGAAGGGGGCTCAGCATGGCGTTCGAGGAGGATTCGGGCCTGGGTCCGTCGGGGCTGGGTCTTCTCCCAGGCGGGCCTCCGTTTCCGATGCCGGCTAGTCTTCCCCGTGGGAAGGGGACACGCTGTGCCCTCCACGTGGTTCACCAGTGGGAGGAAGAGGATGTGACCAGGGAGCTTTCCCAGGGCTTGCTCGGGCCACGTTAGGTGGGCCACGTGGATGACGCAGCCATGCCAGGCCCTGGGTTTGATTTTTTACTTTGCAGCCTCACAAAGTTACCATGGCTCCAAGCCCTTCGATCAATAAAGCAGGAAACTGATTAGACTGTGAAATTAAACTAATAATGTCACGCTATTAACCCTCGATCGATGGGGAATGAGTGCAAAGTGGAGGCTATTTCCTAAATCCATAGTACCCTTTGGATACATGTATTTACTTTTTCAAAGAAGTCCTAGGAGCGCACGCATCCCCAGACCACCTCTGTTGCCTGCAGACGCGGCGTGGCTGGCGATGCTGCCTCTTGGGCTGCCCTGACCGCGCTGCGTGTGTGGGTGCTGTGTGCGGCCGAGAGGCCGGGGAGACCCGAGCCCGCGACTCGGCTGGGCTGCGGCCACCCCTTGGGCTTCAGGGTGGCTGGGGGCCCCTCAGATCTTCTGCGGCATGTGTGATCCCGGGGGGTCCCCGTCTACCTTCTGCTGCCCCTTACCTCTCTTTGGGGTTAATGACCGGCGACCCCCAAAGGGCTTCCTTTTTAAACTCTCACATGGACATTGGGTTCAAACCATGGCCCTGCGCACTGCTGGGGTCTGCTAGGGCCTGTGTGTTTCGCCTCAATCCCGTGCTCAGTGCTCACGGTCCTTTCCATTCTCCTCCTGGCGCCCCCTCCACCCGCCTCCCGTTGTCCTCCCCGCCCAGCACAGGGTCTGTTGGAGGACATGTGCACCCTTGAGAGCGAGGGGCAGACACTGGGGGCTCCTGGCGTAGCCCAGTCACTGTTGAGGGCCGGCCTGGGGAGTGGAGCGTGAGGCCCTCTCTAGGAGCTCAGCGTCCGGCTTGGACCAGCTCCGCCTGGCTCTGCACCGAGCCTGCTGCCCCCGTCAGGGCGGCCTCCTGAGACCACGTGGGTGGCCCTGGGTGCAGCCTGGACTCTGCTCACAGCTCAGCAAGGGGAGCAGAGTGCGGTGTCAGGGACCACGTCATGAGGGGGGGCGCCCAATCCTGGGAGCCACGGCTTGTTCCTCACCAGAACAGACGCGCGTGGGTCGAGCTGGGCCTCCAGCGTCACTCAGGACCGTTGCGCCCACAGCACTTTAGTCCTTCCGGCTCTTTCCGTCTGCTCTTCGCTTCATGGCCTTAGCCCTGCAGAGCAGGCTGGGCAGCTGGTATCGCCCTCCCTTAGGGATGGGCAAACAGGCTGAGCGATGGAGGGGGCCATGTGTGGGGTCGCCCCATCCAGAGCACTTTCCTCGCAGGCGGGGCTGCTCCAGAACTCGAGAAGTCTTTGTCCTTTTCTGGGTTGCAATTAGGGAAGGAAATGGTACCCCTTCCCCCCAGGCCCCCCCCACGACCTGTCCTCTGCTGGGACGGGTCAGTCTCGCCTCGTTATTAGATGCCCTCTCTCAACGCGGTGCTGGTAGTTAATAACTAATCACTCTGATGCCCCTGCAGAAGGGCTGGAGACCTGTTTTAGGAGAGATGTCGATTAGAGCCATCTGCCTGGTGAATAAAGGAGCCCTACCCCAGCTGCACTGCTGAAGCACGTTAGCGTTTTCCCACCAGCCGCCATATGGAACTTAACAAAACTGAATTGTTCACACGGCGCGGTCCGCCTCCCGAAGAGCGTGAGCATTTTGTTTGGGAAAATGGTTCTTCAGTCGTGGACGGTATCTTTCAGTGCGCTAAGTAGCAAGTTGGAAGCCGGCAAGCTCCGGAATGCAAAAGAGACTCCCGTCACCTCAAGATGCTCCTCCCCGCTCCCCACCCGTGTCCTCTGCCCCCGCTCGGCTGCCGCGCCCAGCGCCGCCCCAGCCTCCAAAGCCCACCTGTGCCCACTTCCCAGCATCTGCTTCTGCATCTGCTCAGGAAGGCCGCGGCCGCGGAGGCTCCTTGCTCTCCCCCCACAGCCTCCGCGTCTCTCTTTGCGGGAAAGCAGCAGCAGTGGGTCCGACGCTGGATGCAGCAGGCCCAGGGCCTGTCTTCAGGGCACAAGGCAGCCACCGGGCAGAGGCCACCCACGCAGTGGAGAGTGGTACCGGGCGTTTGCGGGGTGTGTGGCTGCAAAGAAGGGGTAATTTTCTGTTTGCATTCTGCTCATTTGAAGAAGTGCAAAGCTTAGCTTGATGCCTGGAGGCTCGCTGAGATGGAGGAGGAGCCGGGGACGGTTTCTGGGGCTCTGCAGAAGCCTGCCTGGGAAGCCTCTCTGCTCCTCATCCCCAGGAGATGAGGCTGGAGATCGGCAGGCCCTGCGAGTCGTCCCCTGCTGGCCGCTCCCGGACCTGCGCCGAGACACCTGCAGCCCAGGGCTCCTCCTGCCCTGGAGCGAGCAGCGCCCCCGGGATCCGTTCACTGAGGACGGGGTACGTTCAGAGCAAACCAGCACCGGACAGAGCTATGGTGGTGTGGGGCCAGCAGTGGCCGCCTCACGCCAGGCAGTAGAGCCGGCAATGGAGCTCTGATTATTGGTTGTGTCTCTGCCATCCACCCACCACCAAATTCCCAGTTGTGCTGGGCATGAGCTCAGGGCCGGCTCAGGGGTGCCAGGGAAGCTGTCTCACTGCAGGCCGCCCTGCCACCCAGCTGGATTTCATCTGGCAGCGATGTCTGTTCCACAACTTTCCCTAGACCCGAAGTCACTTACTCTAAAGCTTAATAAAAGGTAAGACTGACTGCAGTTAGTGATACAGAGGATCTGCCGCGAGTCCCACGCCCAAGACAGCTTCACAAAACCCTGGTCTCATAAATCTCACTTATTTCCAATTCAGCAGCGACTGATCCCAAGTTACAATAATGATCCCAAGTTGGGCTGAACACGTCCTTAAAGGAAATCCTTCTGGGTGAAAAACACAGAAATGTGCTCCCATCTGATGAGCGGGCTGCACCGTTTGCCTTCCACACCCCTGCCCCGTGCGTTTCCTCGTTCTCATTGACACGTGTGTCCATGACAGTGCGCGCCTGGAAGAGCCAAGTGGGGGCCTCCTAGGCGCCAGCCACCGTCAGGAAGGGACCTCAGCACGGTGACCAGGCCCCAGGGCGGCCTTGGAGCCCTTCACCGTGGGGGTGCACAGGGAGTCTCACACGGGTCACAGCCCGGCCTGCAGGGCGGCCACAGCAGACCAGGGCCCCAGCCCTCCTGCCTGTCTCCAGCCCCCACCCCATCGAGGCTGCTTCTGGCAGTTCCCCGGCAGAGCTAACCTGTCCTCATTGGAAGGGGGTAGGCTGGGGCCAGTTTGACATACGCCTCCTGGTCTGAACACGAATGCTGTGCGCAGACCTGGAATTTGATGAATTGCATTGTAAAATTTCAAAACAAATTTAAAACTCTTATTAACTCGCTGTAACGGCCTCCTCCTGGACTACATAGAGAGCGACTGCTCACTGGCGAGGAGGAGAACCGCTCTCCTGTGCGGCGTGCTTCGCTGGCAGCGGAGACGGGGTGGGAGCCGGCGGAGTGTGTTTGGGGGCTTACGCGGCCCCTGCCCAGGGCCCGTCACCGTGTGGGGACCCTGGGTTAGGCTCTCTCTCGCCCGTACGTTAAAATTGAATCCGGCTGGCTTTTGTGGCTGAAAGCACCTCTTTTGGGGCTGAGTTGGGGGAGTGACTAGCTGATAGGATTATCTAGACTTAATTTGTGACTGCATGGGGGCTGGGGTTTGTGGGGAGCAGGGGGTGTGGTCCCAGCACCCTCCCCCCTGGCACTGTGACGAGGGTCGTCGCAGGGAGGTGATTGCTGCAGGCCCAGGCGCGTTCTAGGGGAAGGGGAGCAGCTGGCCTGGTTCCAGAACACCACCTGGAGTGGGATGGAAAAAGGCAGCCCCGCAGCTGTGTGTGCACATGGCAGAGGGGAGGGGCCCGGCCAGCCGCGAGGAGTCCTGGGGGCCCGCGTGGGGGGGGGGGAGCCGCCTCCACGGCTCTGCAGCTCAGGAGTCCCCGGGTGAGGAGCAGTCGGGGCTGCCAGGCCTGGCCTCTGGGGAGGTGGAGAGGTTCCCTGTGAGCAGCGACTTCTCCGTGTGACAGCCAGTCCTTCTGTGCACATGTGAAGTGGGATGCTGTGCACATACGGCCTGTCCACAGACAGCAGAGAAGCCGAGTGTGGGGCGTGGAAAGGGGACAGAGAGAGTGGTCTGTGTGTGTGCACGTGTGTGTGAAAAGCAAGCTGCGCCTTCCGATGTGGCTGCCCAGCGACCAGGTGACCGTTCCTGGGCCGTGGGTTTAACGTGGGCCGTTGACTTGGGAGTGCCTGCCTTTCTGAGCGTTCCTGCAAGGCCGTCAGAAAATGAAGACTCACGTAGGGGCCTGAGAGACCCCAGGCCACCTTGGCACGGACCCTCTCTCCACTTTGCGGAGAAGGCCTCAGACGGTCTGGGCCAAAGTGTGGACTTTTCCGGAGGCTCGTGGTCCAGGTTCACATCAGGGAGTGAGCGAGCCTCTCCCAGGAGCCAGGCGGCTGATGCAACACGAGAGCTCCAGGGCGTGGAAGCAGCTCCTGCGTCACCGGAGCCTGGACCCTGACTGGGCAGTGCAGGTAAAGCCGGGTGGACCTGGGTGCTCCCCGAAAGAGCTCCTCCACTGGCAGCTCTGGGTGGGGTGGGGCGTTCCGGCCGGGTGCGGTCCGGGGAAGAGGGGTGATGTTCTTAATAGTTTGAGGATAGAAATGCAGACTAACGGTGTAAACGCGGATTGGGGCGTTTGCCGTAATGAAGAGAAGAGCATTTCCTGGTGCTTTCTGGAAGAGCTATTTGCAGACAGTGGGAATGCTAATTGGGAGCCAGCTCTTCTTTCAACCTTTGCAAACCTAGTCGGGGCTGTTTTGTATAAATAAGACTGCTTTTTAGAAAAAATAATTTTACTAATTAACCCCCATTATTCTAAAGAAATGAGATTTTCTTACGGTGCTCTGAGAACACGGAAATACTCGTGCATAATGCAGAGTTTACACAGCTCTTTTTGTGTACGTAACATTGCTCCTGCCATTTTCACCGAAATGTGAACCGAGTGGGGAAACGCCGCTAGCTGGCAGTGCCCAGTCTTTCGTATGCCATTCCAGGCGGCCGCGGACCGCTTTCCCCTTGCGCCTGCAGCAGGCCGAGGCTTCAGCTTTAGGGTGTTTCCTCCTATGGACTCACAGTGCCACTGACTGCAGGACCCCTGGGCTGCAGGACCCTCCCCACCGGGCTTGAATCCAGGTACAGCGCGTGGCCCTGTTACATGATGTTCAGTAACTGATAATTCTTCCTGCTCTCGATGCATTTGTTGACAGGCAGTGTCCTCCCAGCCTGGGACTTTCTTCTCTTTCTTGCCTTACAAGAAGTGAGTCCTCTAAAGGACTGACTTGAATGCTCCACCTCCTCCAGGAAGCCCTCCTTGTTTGTCTTAGCCGGAATGATTTATTCCCGAGCAGCATCGCAAGTTGCTAACACGTGTTCCAGCCCAGATGTCCTCTTGCCCTCTGCTCAGTGGGCAAAGCCTCTGTCTCCCTGGTGGCTCTGAGCTCCACGTGGGTAGAGGCCACTTCTTTATCCCAGCCTGCCATGGCGGTGGCCGTGCACCTG
>JAQZBX010052466.1:0-19124 GCA_029593785.1 Cabassous unicinctus
TAGCTGGAGCAGGAAATATTGCCAATCAGTCCTAATTGATGTTTAGCTATCAAGTGCATTTGAAATAAATTTATTACTCTGCCTGGTCTCAGTTTAATACATTCCAAAGGGAGAAAAAAACACATAAGAATTTATAGAGTCTCAGTTCTCCACGCTAAAGCAGGGGATAAATTACACTATTATTTAGCCATGAAATTAAAAAGCCATAGTAACCACACCAGTAGCAAGGTATACACTAGTAAACAGTAGACAATGATCATGATATAAAACACAACAGACTCAGTGTATATTGAAGTAGCTGCCAATAAAACAATAATTAAATGCATTCATTTGTGTCTTTGGCAGGTAAGCCCTTTGAGGGCAATTTCTATGAATTCTCCAGAACCTGTCAGGATATTATGGCCCAGTTTCTATGACCTTTATCCAAAGAGCCTGAAGAAGGGTTATTGGGGGTAAATGCAGACCTCTCTTCAATATAGCAGCTGGGCAGCATGCATAGTGGACAGCAAAATCTCCACAGATCTTTACACTGGTTGTAATTTCCTTAAAACTAACTGCATCTCAACAAATGTAGGGCAAAGAGTGGTGGGTTAAAAAGAAGTAGAAATAAATCATAGGCCTGGACAACTTCAATAACATTTATGGTAAAAGTAGATCCAAAGATGACATGAGGTTACCCTAAGCTACAAGCATAAACCACAGAAACTTAAATGAAAACAGTAAGGCAAACTCAGAAAGATTCTTTATTTTATTGCATATACTCCTCCATCTTAAATTAATCTAAGTATTTTTATCTAAGAACCATTGTTTTGCAAGGTTATCTGGGTTCTATAAGTTGGCATACAAAGGTCAGATGAATCAACCCTAACAGCCATATTAGCCCTCAGGTGAATTACTGCTTCTTTCAGGTTGTGGCCCTTTACATTTTCCAACAACGTTTCCAAAACATGAAAATTAACATAGTACCAGGACAGCTAGCTGTCTTCAGTAGTTCTACTGTTACTACTAACAATATGCCTAGAAAAATGCCTGGCATTAAGAAGTGATCAATAATTATTCAGTGAATGATTAAATAAATAAATTCTGGTGGTCAGTGTGCATTTCAAACAACTGGCATTGAGCTGTGTTTTCTAAAATGGAGCTTGGAAGGGAATCACCTAGTTATTTGTATTGAAGGATTATCATAATCAATATAGGTTTTCCCTGACATCCTGCAAATCAATATGGATTATTTTCCCAAGCTTTTTGGTTACTTCCAATTGAAAAGCCAGTGCTTTCATCAGACTGCAAGAAAAATTACATCATGGATATGCTTCTACAATAGTTGATCATTTCCTTGTCCCTCCTCATCGTAACCTAAACCTAGTTTTTCCTTAATTCTCTTGAATTCCTTGCTCACACACTCAGTTTTGGGTCTCTGATTTACCTCCAACTTTATTCTGAAATCAAAAGGAAGAACCAACACCATTCTGCTCTTTACTAATTCATCCAGGTCATTATCATGTTGTGATTGCACTGAGGTATAACATAATAGCTACTTTATCAGAGCCGTCTGCCAGTTTGTAGCCCTAAAAATTAACCAAGATACAGCATCTGTGAAAAACGTATGAGTTTGAGATTATCCTCATACAGCAGCAGAGATTCAGAGGTCATTGATGACTATCAGCGTGGAAAGCACCTCTTCTGGCTCCAATGCTATACAATATTCTTTCCCTGGAAGAAATAAAGATGCACAGCATTGGAAGGCTGCCTTTTGTGGAAAGAAGGCTTGAGGTTCATGCATTTTATTGAATTAGATTCCTCATTAATTATCCACAATGAGGTAGTTATCAGCAGAATTGATGTAAGCAATTAAAGAGATGCTATTCGTTCTTCTTGCTTATTGACTTTTCCCTTTTTTCTTTATTCCTTTTGGCTCTCTGAAACATCAGAAATATGCATATCTTTCTTATTTTTGTTTACAGATTCACATACTGTTATCTACTTCATGAGAACTTCAAAATAAGCTATTGTGAATTGAATCTTATGAAGAAGAGTCTATTTGAAGTCTGCAAAATATCAAAGCACAAATACTCATGGTCATTTCTATGCTCTCCAATTTGCCCCTAAGTTTGCTTATCTCTATTTTCTCTAGGAACTTTACAAATTTCCTACAATGATCATACGTTAAATTTATAATAACACAATAAATATGTTAAGTAAATGATACTGTTTTATGCTATCTCCCCTTGTCTTTAGAAGGTGCTATACCATATATTGATTAACGAGCAAAAATTTCAACATAACAGTACCTTAAAGTGAGTATCCTAAGCCAATGGACTCCATAACCATAGTAAATAATTGCAAATATTCCAGAGTTAAAAAAAATTTACATACCAAAACTCAAAAAGAGTTTCTTCTTATAGAAAAAAAATCATAGATGAACTGCCATATTCCCTGCTATACATCACATATTGATTGCAGTACATGAGTCTCTCCCATCTTTAGGTAGCTGGAAATAACAGCAACCAACAAAAAACCCACAAAACTTTTCACCTTTAGGGACCACACCATCTCCCCATCAACTTCCTAAAAGTGAACTGGAAATGACCCTACCATCACACCCAAAATAGTGTCACCAATGTAGAATCTTTTGTTTAAAGACAATAACTTCAATAGCAGAGGGAAATTTATCACTATAGGCTTCAGACAACCACTGTATTTCTTAGGTTTCATGCTGAATCATGAAATGTTACAGTGTGTCTAAACCTATTTTTTTTTCATAATAGATCTTTTTAAATCAAAGCAATTGATGCTGAGAACTATTTTGGCTTCAGAATCCAAAAGCCATTCTAATTATACCTGAGAGATCATCAGGATATTACCACAATCACCAGAGGACTGGCCAAACTACAAGTGCACTGGCTAGCTTATAAATTATAATCCCCCACCTCGGGGCCAAGATATTCCTATGAGGACTTTGGAATATCAATATACAGTCCTATGATGTACAGTCTTCATCCACAGGATGGGGAACAATGCCAGCCTTTCACAATGTGACACTGGAAATCCACTGGAGGGCACAGAACCAGCAAAGAAGACATGGATGACATATAGCTATGCATTTGGTTAATTGATACATTTTTTTAAAAGTCTGTATCATAAGGCACTGGGCTTTAAGGGTACAATATTGAAACAGACAAACTCAGTCCTGGCCCTCCTAAAATTCAGCCAGGAAAGTGCCTTCATTGTAAATACTGAGTACCCATGAATTCCAGCAATGCTATTGCTTTCAGTAGGCGACCAATATAATATAGGAAGTTGCTTTCTAACTAGGATTCATATCCTTTGTCATTTTGCTTTCAATATTATTGCTTTCCCTCAAGGGATATGATCCATAGTCAATTTCTCCCAGTTAGTGAGGTTTGAGGAAAACTTGCCCAATGAACAGTATCTTGTGGCCTCACTCTTTTGCCACACTCTACTCCATGCTCTTGAACTGAGGATTCAAGTTCACTTGCTCTAATCCTATTATTTTAAAATACAGCTACTCCCACTTTGAGAGATTTCTACTGGACCAATATGGTGGCAAAGCAGCACTGAAGCAGAAGCACGTAAATTTCAAAATGACAGCTCTAAAAATGTCCTCTCTCCTTTTATTCTCTTTCCTTCCCTTTGCTTTAAACACCTCTGTCCTGACTCATTGCCTTTATCCTTCCATGATTACTACTAAAAAAGTTTTTCTAATAGCAGAGACTATTTACAGTTTCATTTACTCCTGAGTCCTTGGTGAAAAAGGATTGCTACTGGTTCTCACTAATTCCACACACACATGGGTTAACGTAAAAATTATATTATTTCTTTTACATTGTCCTAAACTACATATTTCTTCTCTTTCCCTTTCTGGGCTAATACCAAAAGAGTATTTTTAAGGAAGCAATGTTCTTTTCCCCTAGCCCTTCCAAGTTTCACATTTGTACCTCCATTCTCATTTCCAAGCTCTATTAAGAGATGCATCACAAAAATATAAGAAAGTTCTTTGTGCTTTTTATGTACCAGCCAATTATTCTAATTTGTTCTGTCTCTAAAGGACAGGGTGAGAAATCAACACAAAGTCCGATTATGTGATCTATTCCAAGGGTAGTCAATTTACTAATGAAGCTCAGGGTGTATTAAGAGTTGACAGAAGCAATCATCAGGAATTTTCTTCCCCTAAATTAGTGTTTTTCATCAAATGCCCATTTTTGTATTGGGTAATGTATTCTTTAAGTTCAGGGTAGAGCTGGACAAAAAAAAAGTAACGCAAGATTTTAAAAGCAATAATACAGTAACATTGTTGCCCCCCTTCCCTGTGAAATTCAACCTACTCTATGGACACAATTTAGCACAAACCCCTAAGAAAGTAAACAATGCTAAAAAAACACTTCATGGTAGCCTTGGAGTAATAAAGTTCAAAAATGATTATTGCCAGGCCCAGGAGACATTAGCACTACCAAAAAACACACCAGACAAGAAAACCTAGAAGCCTGTGTTCTAATTTCAGTTATTCCAGTAACCATTAGTGTGATCTGAGTGAATTCTGGATGCCAGTAATTTTCTAATTATAATGACCTGCATCATCCTCTCAGTAGAATGAAATATCATGGCTGAAATATTGCAGAACTCTGCAGAAAAGAAACAGAATACAACAACAACAACAACAAAAATCATGCTTTCTAACGGAAATTGAATAATTCAAACAGTCAATGGAGACTTAATAAAAGTCTGCCTTGTACCAAATTATGTGAAACAATTGCTATTTTGAAATTTCTTTATTTGGTATCTTTATTGACATGAGTAATTGCAGGGAATCATAATTAAACAAAGTAAGTGTTTGGAGAATTGAGGTCATTAAGTTTTTATGCCCACTTTGACCTTGACTCAGGCTTATGATGACTCTGAGAGATGCTTCAATACTCTAAATCTACCATGCAAGTGAGAATTATTATTCAGATAGACCCAAAACACAATCCCATATGTGGCTTTTCCCCTTGAAACCAGGCAGGATTTTCATGGCTTCCATCAATAGAGCAGGGGTGAGCAAAATATCGCCAGTGGGCCAAGTATAGGCCATTGCTTGTTTTTGTAAATAAAGCTTTATCGACACACAGCCACACTCATTCATTATTCATTGTCTATGACTACTTTCACACTACAACAGCAGAATTGAATAGTTGCATCAAAGAGTATATGGCTCACAAAGCCTAAAATATTTACTATCTGGCTCTTTATAGAAAAAGTTCTCCAACCCCCACAATAGAGTATGCTATGTAATATCTAAGGCTTGGTCATAAAAGGCCACACAGCTCTGCTTGGTTCTCTTGGAATGCTTGCTTCCTCATTCTTTGGGCACTATTTTGAAGCCCAACTACCATCTGTGAGAAGTCCAAGCCACATGGATGGCATGGGTACGCACTCCAGTCAACAGCCCCAGTGGTGTCCAGACATCAAGTCATCCCATCCCAGGTGCCAGACATGTGAATGAAAAGCATTCAGAAGATTCCAGCCCCCAGCCATTTGAATCCTCACAAGATGAGACTCCAGGCATCAATCATGGAGTAGAGACAAGCCACCCCCATTGTACCCTGCCTGAATTGCTGATCCATAGAATCTGTGCATGTCTTAAAATTATTTTTCTCTATACACCACTAAGTTTGGAGAGCTTTGTTATGCAACAATAGATAAAGGCAATACCACATCTGTACATTGGAGATCTTCATTTTACAGAGGACAAGTTTGGATGTGAATACTGGCTGCAGAATTCTGGTTAACCAATTGATAATCAGAATATACACACACATGCTTAGACATAAAATATATATTTCAATATAAATTCCATACCTGTATTAACTAGTCTATATTATCCATAAAATGAGGACTTATAATAATAACTAATATATTTTTTCAGTACTTACTATGTTTTAAAAACTGATAAGGGCTTTTGTATAGATCTTCTCTTTCAGCACTCGCAGCAACTCCTTAAGAGAAGTAATGTTATGGTCTCTATTTTACAGATAAGAGAACCAAGGTGAAAAAAAAAATCCCATTTGTCAATCAGTACTCATGAAAAAGTTTTTAAATCCAGGATTTGGACCCACAGAGTCAGACTGTAGATTCCCTACTCTTAGTGACCAAGTTATATACTGAGGAGGGAGGTGAAAGCCAAAACCATTACCCCAGGTTCAAAAAGATAGATAGAACCTTAGGAATGATTGAAAGAAGATAGACATGGGAGTCAGGTGTCCTAGGTCGTAGATATAAGATGAATTCTACCCTAATCAAGATATAGATTTGTTTTTTGCTGTTTTTTAAGAGTGGTAAGTATTTTGATAATTAACTTCTGTATTTGAAAAAAAAAAGATTGAAGAATAGAATTTTACCAAGGAAAGGGAAAAAAAACTTATCATTCATCCTCTGATGAATCAAAATAGTGATTTAAAATTAAATCTTTATTAAGTTCCCAAGCCACTTTTTGTGTGTGTGTGTGTGTGGTAAAAATCAAAATTTTCACAAAACAAACCAATATTTGTAAAATGATATATAAATATATATGCATATATGTGCATTTGCTTACATAAATGTTATTTTTTTCGTATATATTTTAAAAGATGCTTAGATTAGAATAATGTTAAATAAAATTACAGGGATTCCCATGTTCTCCACCTCCCTCACCTCCCATAACATCCCACATAAACATCTTTCATTAGTATGGTACAACACCCGCAATGGAAGAAAATATAACAGTGAGGTGGAGCCAGTGGTCAAGCCACTTTTAATTTTCCAATTCCTTGTTTATGTACTGCTAGCCAAAACTCAAAACCTAACTCAGCATTTTGGAAAGTTTATAATGAAATAGTCATATCACATATTCCAATGCCCACTGACAGAGAGCCTCTAAATAATTTTCAAGATATTTTAGGCAATAAGTATATTTGTCATTGATGA
The DNA here is from genome assembly GCA_029593785.1 of Cabassous unicinctus. Lineage (NCBI taxonomy): Eukaryota > Metazoa > Chordata > Mammalia > Cingulata > Chlamyphoridae > Cabassous > Cabassous unicinctus. The sequence continues at coordinate 6,964 of JAQZBX010052466.1, forward strand.
AAGAAGTTACTCGTGCAGGAAAGTAAGTGTTTGAAGAAAACATTTCTGGCCCAGTGGGTTGGTTCAAATTCAGAATGCTGGTCCCTACCCCAAGAGTTGCTAATTCAGTACGGGCCCAAGAATTTGAAGATCTAACAGTCCCCAGGTGATGGTGGTAAAGCTGGTCAGGTGATCACACTTTGAGAGCCACACTTGCTAGAAGCTCCTTGCTGGATCCAGACTCTAGTATCACCAACTTTTGGGGAGCAAGGAGAAGGGGTAAAATTTGCTCTTGTTTGTACTTCTTCACAAAAAGAATGAGGAGTGAAGGAAAAAGAATATATATCCTTTTTCCTTATGAACTTTTCCTACTTCATGGGTGGAAAATAAATATGTTCCCCTATTGGGTGGTTCTTAAACTTTGTTGCTCATTTGAATCACTTGGGGAGCTTTAAAACACTCTGGTTGCTGGGTCCCACCCTGAAAGATTCTAATTTAATAGATCTAGGGAGGACCCTGGGCTTCTCCAATTTTCAAAGCTCCCCCTGTGTTCTTAATATATGACAAATACTCCAACACTGGCTATTGGCATCAAGCCAGCTACTCATCAGCTATATATCTAAGACACAAGGGCTATCACTTCAGTGCTGTTGCTAAGTGTATTCCATTTTCTTCCTCCTGGAAGATTTGTACTATGGAAAATGACTGACAGTTGCGGTGTTTCTCTGAAATGGATTGAAATTTCCAATTAGCCTGAACAAGGAGGGAGAACAAGAGTGAATGCAATCATGTGTATCGTTTACTTCTTGCCCTATGTGGTTAGCTAGAAGCTTTGCAATTGTAGTCTGCTTTCCTCTTCATGCTAATGGTAATATTGGTCCTAATGCAGCTCTAAACTTTATTAGCCCATAAGTAGATGGCATTACAAAATATTTATCCCCACCACCACCACCCCAGTCCCAAACTGCACTCCTCTCCCCCAATACACATACACACAGGTATAAATGCACTTGAGAGCAAAATAAACATACTGACCTTCAATTCTTTTCCTTTTCAGCTTCCCTCTTATCAGGACATGTCAGCATTTAGTGCAAGGACAAATTCTCAAGTTTTGGTAAGGAATGTAGACAATACCATCAAGAGATGAACAGCCCTTAGGGAGGGGGGGGGGAATTGTCTTTTGAAAAGGTTGATGCTCAAAAGAGGCAGGTTTGGTCATCTCAGCTTTAGAGGTCAAATATGCAAAATAAAAATGGTTAAAAACAAAATCTATCTTTTCTATCTCATTGAAATAAGGCACCTTTTTTGGAAGAAAGGAAGGAAGGAAGGGAAGGAGGGAGGGAGGAAGGGAAATGGGGGAGGGAGGGTGGGAGAGAGGAAAATTTGAAGGAAGTAAGGAAGGAAGGAAAAATCTTAAACCTTAAATCCTTAATGCAAAGTATGCTTTCTCTTCCTAGGACTATACCTCTTATTTCCTAAATTATTCATGATGTGTATGCCCTGAAATTGCAATGGCATTTGTGGCAGCTTGGTATTGTTTATGAATTCCAAAAATAGATATTGGATTGTGTTTGTAAACTGGTCTGTTCCTCTGGGCATACTAAATTACATTAGATTCAGAGGTTTCACTTTTAAGATTAGGGCTTTTATTTGACCACATCACTAGGGCAAGTCTGTTTGAGTACCCCACCCCCTCTTTGTGGGCTATATAAATGGATGCTCAATCAAAGACAGGGAAGTAAATACATGGGGAAGGAGAACACACAGAAGCAGATATGCAAGAAGAGAGAGTGCTCCATTGACACGGCCCTGGGAAGAGAGATGAGCCTCATAGTCTACAGCTGAACTCGTGGAAAGATCAGAGCAGCTGAGCCTGGAGAAAATTGAGCCCCAGGGTGAGTGATGAGCCTATGCCAGCCTACAGCTGAGATCAGAAGAAGCTGGGACCATGGAGCCTTAAAAGGAAGGAAGAAGGCTGAACCCTCACAGACATCGCCCGCCATCTTGGTTCAACACTTGACAACAGACTTTGGGTAAAAATGTACCTCTTATGGGACCTTAAGTTGGACTCTTTAGGGCCTGGTAACTGTAAGCTTCTACCCCAAATAAATATCTTTTGTGAAAACCAACAGAGTTCTGGTACTTTGCATCAGCATCACTTTGGCTGACTAATACAGCATGCAACTGAAACCAGAAGCTAAATTCTTACCCCAGTGTGAACAGAATCTTCTTTTCCTAAGGGTCACCTTTGATATACAATGCAGGGTTTGCCATCATAATTATATTCTCTATAATCTGTTTGAGCTAAGGTACAGTGTTTTGCCTTTTCAGTGTGTTTAATGTAACTATAAAAAACATGATATGATGATATTTTAGTGGGGATTTCCTTCATCCATGCAATTTTAATATTTGATGGTATATTTTTAAAATTCTAGTGGACTGAATAATAGCCATTGTAAGGATTCGAAAGTAAAATATATCTATAATGTTCAAGTGAGATTTGCCCCAGGGGTGGATTGCCATAACAGGGAGATATTTGAGCCTTTCCCCAAGCCATTAAGAAATGCTCCAGCAAACAATCCCTGGTCCTCAAAAGAAAAGAAAGAAAATGGATCTTTAATCATAATAATCCTGGGTTTTAAAAAATCTGGGAAATATGACATCTGCTTCTGTGCCTTGTTGTTTTGCAGGATGACTGCGATTGCTTTAGCACCTTCTATCAGCATATGTGGACAATAAGTAAATGAACATAAAATTGAATGAACACATAAAAGAAGGATAAACCCACCCAGCTTAACAAATCCACTCTCTCACCTGCTGTGCTCTGAAACATGGGAGGAAAAAAACCATTTGGCTCATAAGGACTAGTAAAATAAGTCTCTGTTAACACTGACAAGCTGGGGTAAGTATAATTTGTCTGATGTGGGGGCTAACGATCTACTTAATTCTTAATACTGCCATCTTCCACATACTTTCCCAATCAGGGAATAAAAGTTACCAATACATTTATTTGACGTAGAAGAAATCAAAAGTTATTAATCCAAATTAACTTCAAAAGAATTTTTTTCTGGGTAGTTGGAAACGAAATCCACAACTGGCTTTTTTCTTCATCATTCATATAAAGAGTTAATGTGGAAAACATATGAATATAAATTTAGATGCGCTAAGACCAGAAAGTTTTAAATTAGTCTTTCCAAGCCAATTAGGAGTAAACAAAATTGCATATAATGCTAAAGTCTGACTCTTTTTTATTTAAAATGTTCTGAAAACATTAGCTAATTATTTGTTATCACATTTCTTATGTCTCATCATTGGGTATTATTAAAAGTCCTTAATATTTGTCAATGAATAAATGTTTGTTAATGCTCAGTGATGCAGCAAAATCATACTACTGATGAAATAAGTATTATTTTGGATGTAGCAAAATAAATGTGGAAGTAGATCTTTGTATGCTAACTTATGGAGATAACTAAATATGAAAACTAAATAAAACATGTTTCATTCTAAAATACAATTAATAACCTCAGTTTCCCTGGCCTTTACCTTCTTGACCCTGGGCAAGTTAGTTAACCTATTTAGGTCTTGGTTTCCTCCTTTTACAATAAGGCTATTAAAGATCACTGCTTCATATAAGGGATTAAATCAAAGTATGGATTTAGATTGTTTAGTATAAGGCCAGTCACATAGTAAGCAACCAAAAATTGTTAGCTGACTCAATAGTTGCAATAAAATAAATGTTATCTGACAGAAGCATTATATCTTTCTCAGTGGACTTTGCTTTTTTGCAATTTTTTGTTAGCTTTCCTGTTTCCAGTTTCAATATTCCCTAAATCCTTCCATTCAACTTATTCCTCTTACTTCCCAGTTAAATAACTTTTACCTAATTCTAACAACTTTTATATTCCTTTTATAATTTTATAAATTTTATATTTTTTATTCACTTTATAACCCTTCTCCCTTACCTCCTCTCCATCACTTTATATAAGAGGCAGATTCACCTTGAAGCTAATGAAGCTTAAGCTTTAGGTCTGCACTCTTCCATGGGTACTTTTTAAGGTCTTGGGAATCCCAGAAATGTGTTCATGTAACCATATGCTTTTGCAATATTTTCAAAAGTCAGGTATTTTAATTTCTATCAGATAAGACCACTGTGTCTTTCTTTTCAAATTTCCTCTCCATCATATTTTCTTGTGCCATGTCTTACTGGAATCACCACTGGCTTTTTGGGGGATCTGGCTAAAGGGAAGTTTGAATTGTGGCTATTATGTGATTTGAAGAAAAATTATTTTTACTGTTCCATAATATGAATAGCTTCCAGGAATACACCCACTGCCCATTCTACTTACTTAACTGGCGCTGAGACACAGAGGTTCAAAAACAATGGCAGTTTTACAACATGACCGTGTCCTACACAGCTTACAGCTGATGCATGTGACATTGAAGAAGAAAAAAAGAGTCAAAAAGCATGAAACCAGAAGCTGTTTTGTGGGAAATTATTTCAATAATCAGACATATAAACATGGAAGCAAAAGATTCAGTTCTCATTGATGCCTACTCAAAATAGAAGTTTTCTCCTGTCAAGAATGTACTCACAAAATGCAGTACACATGGGTATTCTCTTTTACATAATTCCCGTACATATGTAAAATAGGAATTTGTAAAACAGTATTTATCAGAATTACTGACTTTGTAATGTGCAGTACTGACATCAATAAATACATTTGTAACAAAACAGTTCTTATAAAGAAGTAATCCATAGAAGTTTCTCAAATTTAACAATTCTAAAAAATAATATGAAATTATCAATAATAAATTATGAAACTGAAAGAATATTCTAAACTATCAATAACTGAAAGAAAGTTCTAATCAACCAAGTTAAAAGAAATCTAGGTATATAAAATGCATAATTTATTTTTAGTATATGTAAGCTGGAAAAGTCATGGACACACTCAGGGCAATCTCCCAGCCCTTGCCTACCCCTGCCTTTTCCCCTCTTGTTTGCCTGCTGATGTTGCAATATGTTTCCATTTCACAACGCTGGGGGAGACATTATATCTAATACATCAAAGCATCAAAGTAGAGCCTTAACACAAAGCTAATCAAAAATAAATCTCTAGACAAAAGGGAGAAATGAACCTTCAGATTTAATCCATCAAGAGATTCAGATACTTAGAAATCATCAAAAAATCATAAACCATACTAAGAAACAGGAAGATATGGCTCAGTCAAGGGAACAAATTAAAACTTTAGAGCAGACTCAGAAGTTGAAATAAGTAATCAAATATATCCAAGCAAATATAAATCAATTCAAGAAGAAGGAAAATATGCACAAAGAGGTAGAGGATATTAATAAGACAATGTGTGAGCATAAAGAAGAATTTGAAAGTATAAAAAAAGAAACATAACAGAAAGTCTGGAGATGAAAGAAACAATATTAGAGATTAAAAATGCACTAGAGGCATATAACAGTAGTTTTGAACAGGCAGAAGAAATAATCAATTAGCTAGAAGACAGGAAAATTGAAATCATACAGTCAGAATAACAGATAGAGAAAAAAAATAGAAAAAAAATGAGCAGTGTCTCAGGGATTTGAGTGACAGGATGAAGTGCACAAACATGTGCATCATAGGTGTGCCAGAAGAAGAAGGGAAAGGGGGTAGAAAGAATATTTGAGGAAATAATGGCCCAAAATTTCCCAACTCTTTTGAAAGACAGAAATATACATGCCCAAGAAGCACAAAATACCCAAACAGAATAAATCCTAATAGGCCTACTTCAAGAAATACTAATCAGAATGTCAAATGCCAAAAATAATGATGAATCCTAAAAGCAGCAAGAATAAATTAATTCATCACATACAAGGGATCCTCAATAAGACTAAGTGCCAATTTCCCATCAGAATCCATGAACACAAGAAGGCAGTGGTATGATATATTTAAGGTACTGCAAGAGAAAAACTGCCAGCCAAAAATGCTTTATCCAGCAAAAATGTCCTTCAAAAATGAGATATTTACAGATAAACAGAAACTGAGAGAGTTTGTCAGTAGGACACCTGTCCTACAAGAATTACTAAAGGGAGTTCTGCAGGTTGAAAGAAAAAGACAGGAGAGAGTGGCTTGCAGTACTGTGAAGAAATCAATGACAATCAGTAAGGGTAACTAAAAGGGTAAATGCAAAACCCAATAGTACTGTATCCTCAATATACAATTCTACTCTTTAATTCATATAAGAATCAATACAGTTGACCAAGAAAAGACATATTTCCTGATAATGGTCATGCAAAATATAAAGCAGTAAAATGGGACAGAAAGACAGAAATAACATAAAGAGGAGAAACAGAAGGATATGGGAACAGAGAACATGTATGCTATTGAAGCTAAAATATGTAGATTATAGCTGTAGCTTGTGTAATATAAACCCCATGGTAAGCACAAAGAAAGTATTTTTAAAATTATCAGAAATGAGAAAAGGGTCACTAAGATATGTCACTAAAGATCAACTATACAGAAAAGGAGCTTACAATAAAGAAAAAGAGAGACAAAAAAGTATATGACATATTTTTAAAGGACAAAATGATTGAAGTAAGTACTGCCATTACTCTACTAACACTGAACGTTTATGGATTAAACTCCCCATTCAAAAGACGCAGGTTGGCAGAATGGATAAAAAAGCATGACCCAATTAAGCGTTGTTTACAAGAGACTCACCTTAGGACACCCTCCCAAAAATGAAGAAATAAACAAACAAACAAACAAATAAATAAATAAAACAGATTGAAAGTGAAAGGATGGAACAGATATTCCATGTAAACAGTAACCAGAACAGAGCTGGCGTTACTACTATCAGACAAAATAGATTGTAAGTCAAAAGCTGTTACATGAGACAAAAAGGGACACTATATATTAATAAAAAGGAAAATCCATCAAGAAGAAATAATAATCATAAATATTTATGCACCTAACCACAGTGCCCAAATATTTATGAGGCAAACACTGGCAAAACTGAAGGGACAAATAGACTCTACAATAATAGTTGGAGATTTAAACACATAATTTTCATCAATAGCTAAAAAGTCTAGATAGAAGATCAGTAAGAAAGAGAGAACTTGAGTAAAATGATAAATGAACTAGACCAAACAGACATATACAGAACATTGCACCCCAAAGCAGTAGGATATATTTTATTCATACATGCACATGCATCATGCTCCAGGACAGACCACATGTTCAGTTACAAAACAAGTCTCAATAAATTCAGAAAGATTTAAATTTATGTACAAAGCATCTTTTGTGACCATAATGGAATGAAGCTGGAAATCAATGAGGCAAGCACTGGAAATTTTTAAAAATATATGGAAGTTAAATAACACTCTCTTAATCAGCCAGTGAGTCAAAGAAGAAATTACAAGGGAAATCAGGAAATATCATGAGATAAATGAAAATGAGAACACAACATATCAAAACTTCTGGAATGCAGCAAAGGCAGTGCTGAGAGGGAAATGTACAGCCCTAAATGCTTACAATAAAAAAGAATAAAAAGCTAAAATCAAAGATCTAACTGCACTCCTGGAGGAACTAGAGAAAGAACAGAAAACTAATCCAAAAGCAAGCAGAAGGAAAAGAATAACAAAATTAAAGCAGGAATAAATGAAATTGAGAATAAAAAACAATAGAAAGCATTAACAAAACCAAAAATTGGTTCCATGAAAAGATCAATAAAATTGGCAAATCCTAGCTAGACTGACAAAGAAACAATAGAGAAGACACAAATAATATTAGAAATGACAGGGGGTACATTACTACTGACCACACACATACAGAAATAAAAAGGATCATAAGAGGATATTATAAACAACTGCATGCCAACCAATTAGATAACCTAGATGAAATGGAAACATTCCTAGAAACACATCAACAACCTACACTGACTCTCCAAGAAATAGTAAACTTCAACAGAACAATTACAAAGAGATTCAGTCAGCCATAAAAAATAAAGAAACCTACCAAAAATGAAAAGCCCAGGGCCAGGTGGATTCACAGGTAATTTCTACCAATCATTCCAGGAATTAATAGCAATACAGCTCAAACTCTTCAGAAAAAAATTGAAGAAGAGGGAGAATGACCTAACTCATTCTATGAGGCCAATATCAACCTAATGCCAAAGCCAGATAAAGATACTTCAAGAAAAGAATGTAACAAACAAAATTTTCTTATTAAGATAGAGGCAAAAATCCTCAATAAAATATTTGCAAATCGAATCCAACAGCACATCAAAAGAAATAAGCACCCTGATCATTGGGTTTTGCCTAGGTATGCAAGGGTGGTTCAACATAAGAAAATCAATTAATGTAATACATCATATGAATGAACTGAAAAGGAAAACAACATGATCATCTCAATTGATGTAGAAAAAGCATTTGACAACATTCAGCATCCTTTCTTGATAAAAACACTTAGAAAAATAGGAATACAAGGAAACTTTCTTCAAATTACAAGAGGCATAAATTTAGAATCCACAGCTACTATCATACTTAATGGTGAAAGACCAAAAGCTTTCCCTCTAAAATATGGAACAAAACAAGGATGTCCACTGTCACCACTGTTATTCAACATAGTACTTGAAGTTCTTGCCAGAACAATTAGCAAGAAAAACATATAAAGCACACATAAGTTGGAAGGGAAGAGGTAAAACTTTCAATATTTACATATGATATGATCATACATATAGGAAGTCCCAAAACACTACAACAAAGCTAATAGCACTAATAAACAGCAAAGTGGAAAGAAGTAACATCAACATGTAAAAATCAGAAGTGTTTCTATACACAAGGAATGAGCAATCTGAGAAGGAAATCAAGAAAAAAAATTCCATTAATAATAGCAACTAAAAGAATCAAATATCTAGGAATAAATTTAACTAAGGGTGTAAAGGACTGGTACACAGAAAACTACACAACACTGCTAATAGAAATCAAAGAAGACCAAAATAAATGGAAGGACATCCCATGTTCATGGATTGGAAGATTAAATATTGTTAAGGTGTCAATTCTTCCCAAGATGATTTACAGATTCAACATAATCAAAATCAAATTTCCAACAGCCTACTTTGCAGGAATGGAAAAACCAATTATCAAATTGATTTGGAAAGGTAAGGGGCCCCAAATAGGCATAAACATCTTGAAAATGAACAAAGTTGGAGCATTCACACTTCCTGACTTTAAAGCATATGACAAAATTACAGTGGTCAAAACAGCATGGTACCATCACAAGGATAGATATATTGAACAATGGAATTGAATTGAAAAGTCAGAAATAGACCCTCACACCTTTTAAGAATTGATTTTTTACAAAGTTCCCAAATCCACATATTTGGAAAACAATAGCCTCTTCTACAAATGATCCTGGGAGAACTGGATATTCATACATAAAATAATGAAGAGGACACCTATCTCACACCATATTCAAAAATTAACTCAAAATGTATCAAAGACCTTAATATAAGTACCAGGACTATAAAATTCCTAGAAAAAAATGTAGGGAAACATCTTCAGGATCATATGATAGACAGTGGTTTCTTAGACTTTATACCCAAAGCACAAGCAACAAAAGAAAAAATAGATAAATGAGACCTCCTCAAAATTAAAAGCTTTTGTACATCAAGGGACTTTGTCATGAAAGTGAAGAGACAACCTACTCATTGAGAGAAGATATTCAGAAACCACACATCTAATAAAGGTTTACTAAAGACAATTTATAAAGAAATCCTACAACTCAAGAGTAAAAAGACAAAAACTCAATTTAAAAGGGGACAAAAGACTTGAATAGACATTTCCCCAAAGAGGATATACAAATGACTAAAAAGCAAATGGAAAAAAATGCTTAACATCATTAGTTATTAGGGAAATGCATATCAAAACCACAATGTGATAGCATTTTAAATGCATTAGTATGACTACAATTTTTTTAAAAATCATAAAATTACAAGTGTTGGAGTAGATGTGGAGTAATAGGAATACTCACTCATTTCTGGTGGGAATGTGAAATGGTGCAGCTGCTTTGAAAGACAGCTTGGCAATTCCTCAGGATGCTAAGGATAAAATTATCCTATGATCCAGCAATCCCACTACTAGGTATATACCCAAAAGAATTGAAAACAGGGACTCGAACAGAAATTTGCACACCAATGTTCATAGCAACATTATTTACAATTGTCAAATTATGGAAGCAACCTAAGTGTCCATCAACTGATGAACGGATAAACAAAATGGGGTATATATACACGATAGACTATTAGTCAGCTGTAAAACGGAATAAAGTCCTGATGCATGTGACAACATAGATGAACCTTGAGGACATTATGCTGAGTCAAATAGGTCAGGTACAAAAGGACAACTATGTATGATTGCACTGATATGAACTAATTATTATAAGAATACTCATAGAGTTAGACGCTAGAATATAGTTTACCAGGGGATAGATTGAGGTAGAGAGTGGGGAGCTGATGCATAATTTGTACGGAATTTCTATTTAAGTTGATTGTAAAGGTTGGAAGTGTGTGGTGGTGATGGTAGAACATAATTGTGAGTGTAATTAACAGCATTGAACTATGTATGTGACTGGGGTTGAAAGAAGAAATTTGGGGTCATGTATGTTACTAGAAGGAAAGTTAGAGGATAAAACATAGGACTGTATAACAAAGTGATACCTGTTGTGGATGACGAATTGGTTAATAGTACAAATATAAGAAGGGTCTTTTATGAACTTTAACAAATGTATGTCACTATTATAAAATGTTAATAATAAGCTGGTACATGGGAAAAATATATTTAATGCAACCTGTGGAATATAGCTAACAGTAACATTTTGATTTTTTTCATCAATTGTAACAAAGTTAACACACCAATGCTAAGTGTCAGAAATAGATGGTTATATGGGAATCTTGTATTTTTTTACACGATTTTTATATAAACCTAAAATTTTTGTAATTAAAAAAGTCTTACAATAATTTTGAAAAACAACATTATGCTAAGTGAAAGAAACCAGACACAAAGTACTACATATGGCATGATTTCATTTGTATAAAATGCAAATATAAATAAATCTACAGAGACAGAATTAGATTAGTGGTTATTTAGGCCTGTGAAAGATAGAGGGAATGAGAGATGACTGCTAAAGGGTATAGGTTTTTTCTTTTTGGAGAAATGAAAATGTTCTAAAATTAATTGTGGTGGTGAATGCACAATTCTTTGATTACACTAATAGCCATTAATTACACACTTTGGATGGATTATATGGTATTTGAATACATATCAGTAAAACTGGCACCGAGGGATTACTACCAAGCACCAACCAGCAATGCAACTGGAAAAAGACCTTGACCAAAAGGGGGAAAAGGTAAAGACAAATGAGTTTATATGGCTAAGAGGCTTCAAAGTGAGTGATAAGATCATGCCAGAGGTTACACTTATGCATGTCTCAACAGGATCTCATTGACTGCCAAAGTAGATACTATACTACTCCAAATAGTGGGGCTCCTGAGGGCTCCGGAGACACCCAGACACTATAGTCAGTGTAGATAGCTCAGGAGTTTGGTGCCTTGACAGTGGGCCCTACTTTGGAATTTATGATCCCCAGAGTGACAGAGTTGGACTCTGTTGTGGTTTCCTTACACATGGCTCTTCTGTCCTTCTATTTGAACCTAAAATTAGTACCAGAGTTGGTAGGTGTGCATCCAAGAGACTTAAATCTTAGGGTTGTCCACGTGCAAGACGGGTCCTGAGTCTCAATGGAGTTGCAACACCTACTCCCCTGTTCATTGGTCTCATCCAGGACAACTAAAATGGAGATGATGATGGGCAACTACCATACCAAGTAACTGAGAGAGTCTACAACTGCAAGCAAGAAAGTCCCATCCATCAGCCCTATGGGATCACAGCCTCCTCTCAATCTGAGGTGGAGTGCACATCACCATCCCAGGATCCTCAGGACTGGGGAATGAACTATGGACTAAAGTAGACTTACTGGTATTCTACTATAACTTATTGTGATTCTAGTAATGGAAGAAATTATATCATTGATGTGGAGGCAGTGGCCACTGGAGGTTTCTGAGGGGAGGGAGAGGGAAAAATAGGTACAATATGGGGGCATTTTTGGCACTTGGGAATTGTCCCTGAATGAATTGCA
>JAQZBX010052467.1:0-19123 GCA_029593785.1 Cabassous unicinctus
AACCTGAGCAATGCTGTATCTATTCATGAAATTGTTCTTATCCTTAAAAACCTTTCACATGACAAAAGTGTAGGAATTCTTTTCAAAATATGTTACTTTTCCCTCAAACTGAAATGTGGACAGAGTCCTATGTGAAATTTCTTCAACCATGCAGAAAAGGACAACCTCTTGGGAGATAGTAAAGCAACAAAATAGAAGAAACCTGTGTCCCAAAGTTAACTCATGGAAAAGAGTCACCCACAAAGCCTAGTGAAGTTTGCACTGTTACTTCCAAGGATGATAGTTTCTCTTGTTGAGTCACACTGTTTCTGAATCCCTTTCTCACACAAAGACAGGCTGGCCCTGACTAACAAGGTTCTTTACACATACCAATCACATCACCTTTTATATATTTCCTTCCTTTACAGAGTTCTTTCTTTATTTAAACAGGATTACAAGTGTGTGTTTGACAAAATCTAACTGGTATTGCCAAAGTCACAACCTTCTTCAGCAGCTCCAGAGAATGCACGCTAGCAATAAATCCCTCTCCATAATGCCTGTTGTTTTCTTTATTTTTTAAAAATATAATAAAGCAATTGTTCTATTTTTTCTCTAATAAGGGTAGTATAATTTTGTAGAAAAACAGTGATATCATAGAGTTGTGATTAAGATTGTGAGCTCTAATTTCAGAATGTCTGGGTTAAATGAGAGCTTGTCCTTGAAGTCATTTACTGACCATGAACAAGTTCTGTAGTCTTTCTGTGACCCAGCCTCACTATCTGTAAAATTCATCCTTTTAAATATATTCATGAGACAATTTTCTTAGTCCTGGAGATGTAGCATTGAAAAAATTAGGTAAAAAACCTGTGCACATAGAGCTTTTATTGTGGAGGAAAACCTGGAAGAAACAAAAGGCATAAGCAAAGTACATAGAATGTTAGATGAGGTAACTACAATGGAAAACAAATGCAGCAAGGAAGAAGGATGGGGGCAGGTGAAATTTAAATAGGGTTGTAAGGCATGATCATTTCAGAAAGATAATGAGAAAAGATACATGCAGTTAATGGGTTAGGAGATTCCTGGAAAAAGAAAAAAGTGAATAAAGTTCAGGACTAATGTGTATAGGGAAGTGTGAGGAGGCCAGGATGGCCTCTCCAAAGGGAGCCTGACAGACTCAATGATAAAGCATGACTTGATAGGAGTAAGGAGGAGGGGCAAGATCATTATGGAAATGGAGGCTATTGTAAAAATTCTGAAATTTACTTGTAGTGTTTTGGGAAATCTTGAAGGTTTTCTGAAGGAAAGTTACATGATTCAACAGATTTCTTTTTTATTTTATCATATCACTCTGTTACCGATGGTTCCTCCATTAAGATTAAGCTAAAGGGGGATATAGCAGAAAACAGAAAACAAATCGAACTACACTGGCAATAATTTAAATAATCACTATTTAAATAATTTAATTTAAATGGTGATGTCCAGGGTGGTGGTAAAGGAGGTATTGAGATGTATTCACGCTCCTAATATATTCTGTAGATAGAATCAATATGAGATTCTGATGGACTGGATGTGAGGAATGTAACATAAAGAATATTCCATGATGATTCCTAAGTCTTTGTCTAACAAGTAGGGTGGCATTTATTGTTTGGAGATTAAATTTTAGATATTGCAAGTACCTAGCTAAGAGTTATCTTGTGATGATAAACAAGGATAATAATAGATCTTAAATCCTTTGAATATTGTCAGATACTTAATGGGTGTTCAGTAAATAAAATTTATGTTTTAATATTATTATATAAAAACAATTATTTTTCAAAAAAAATATTGTCCATGCTTTGTCATACTCTATTCGTCTTATTTTTTTCTTCATTATTTAAATAGTTGGACTTTTACATGAATAGAATTGTGACATAGCACTATGAACAAAAGAATTTCAAATGTGGTTAAAAGAGGAAATTTTAGGTGGTATATATATTACTAGAATTAAAACATTGGGGGAGTTCAACACTAACACTGAAAGCTAATGAACTATAATTAAAAGCACAATTAAAATAATGTTCCCACACTAATTAACACACTAATGCAAGGTATTATTAACAGGGAGTTTATTGGAACTCTGCAACTTATGCATAATTTTTCTCTAAACTTTCAAATTCCCTTATAAAAATAAATAAATATAAATATATATAATAAAAGCAAGCAAGTGAGCTTTGGGGAATTCTCAGCAAGAAAAATACTTCAGACCACATTTTACTTAAACTAACATACACTAATATGAAGGTGGGAAGACTGGAAATGCAGTCTTGTGTTTTATATTGCTTAAAATTTATAGTACAAGGAGACTCCTGAGTGGCGAAGCAGCGACAAATGTAGGCCATTTTCCATCAGAATATACCATGCAGAACTGGGTGGGAGAGAGTGTGGTCTTCGATGTGAACTGTGGTCTATGATCGGTGGCAAGGCCCCAGGATGTGTATATCCATTGCGGGTGTTGTACCACACGGATGGGGAATGGTTGTGTGGGGTGTTGTTGGGGGTGTGGGCGGTGGGGAGCATGGGAATCCCTGTAGTTTCTGAGTAATATTTCGGTAATCTAGGCACCTTTAAAAAATGTATATATATATACAACAAATAACATTTATGTAAACAAGTGCACATATATGCATATGTATTTATATATCATTTTACAAATAAAAAAAAAGAAAAAAAATTTATAGTACACATATTTAGTAACAACATCTAATTGCTCACAGGAATATAAGAAAGTATAGTATCCTTAATTTAATTAAAAATTAAGCATTTCCTTGAACATAAGATTTTCTACATAATCATAGAATCAATTTACCATATTTGCCAACAGATATCAACAGGATACATTTGCTAAATCACAAAAATATGCATAAATGAAAACAAGGCTAGCTCAATTAATAAAAAGACCAAAAAACTTAGAGCCTAAAATATGAGAATAGACACAATGCATGTACAAGATGAGAAATTAGTTAAAAATATATATTATTAAAATATAAATACTTATCAATGACAGCTCTCATTTCAAACACTTCAAAGACAAATGAAAAAATTTGGTTTCTGGACAATATAGACTTCAAATCAAAAATAAGTCATAATGAAGTCCTTTAAATGGTATTCTATATGCTAAGCTAATATTTTCACATAAATTAAGAATGGAAAAGAAAATAATACAGATTTTAAATATTTGAATAAATCATATGATAGTTATGAACCAATGAAGAATTGTTAAACATTATCATGCATAAAACAGAGGCTGAACATTATTATAATCAAATATTGGAAAATGGGGATTATATATTCTTACATAAAGTTTGAAACACAGAGAAAATTAAATCTGCAATCAAAGGTTTTGTTGAGGAATTTCTAAAGGACATTTTAGCAAGTTTCCTGATGAAGATTTATGAGATGTTACAAACTTAGGATTAATTATGAATTCTTAGTTTTACATATTTTCTCTATTAAAAATTTTAATCAAATAAGCACATTTTTTGAGAATTTATATATTTAAATAACAAAACAAACCTGTAGAAATCAGGTGAAAAGAAATGATTTTTAAAAAAATCAAACTGAATTTAAATAAAGATGCAATAATTAACAAAGCTTGTTCACACAACACAGCATGTTTTGGTTTTCAAATGGTTAACAGGTAGACCCATAAGAAATATTACTGCATACAGATTTATAAGCTGATGAATTTACAAGAGCTGAGGTATTAAAACATTGCAAGATGACAATCTTGATCTCACCCACGTACAAAGGAAATATTAATCTCCCAACTTTGATTGACAAATTAAAGTTACCAAACATTGTAAAGATAAGTGTAAAATGAAAATGGCAAAGAGTAATAGAAAAGTAAATATTTGGTATATACATGTAATATAAATACATACACATATATGAATATTAGTCTAAAAGACAATGAAAAAAACTATCAAAAATGACTAGGATATTTCTAGTTTTTATAATATTTTAAAATATTTCCAAAATTTTTTCAATGTTTACATACATTTTTTCTATAAGTGAATTCTATCACAATATTTACTTTGCTTCAGGACCAAATGTATGAAGTGCTGTTTGCCTTTTAAACTTGTTTGTTTATCAAAAAGATTAACCAAAGTGGACATGAAATATCAGTGAATATTTTAATAACAAAACACATTGTATATTCAAAATTTTGAAAACTGAAATTATTGTAGTGATAATGGCCATGATATCAGCATTGGATTAAATTAGTCACATTCATCATCTGATTTAATCTTTACAATAACTCTAAGGACCTAGAATTTTGTTTTTTCTTGTACAGTTGAAGAAACTGAGATTTAAATGTTCAGTGATTTACCAATGGAAAGTCTGCAAAAACAGTGGAGGATCTAGAATCAAAACCTCGTAATGTCCAGTCCAAAGCAAACATGTTTTATCACTGTGCAATAATTTTTCTCTACAGAAAAGTTGGAATAACCTCTGAAAGTACTCTCCATAATAAAATTATCTGAAATTGGTACAAAGAAGGGGATTTCTATGAAAGAATTTGAAAGATGATGCCACATTTTTTTCATATTATTTGTCCTTATAAACACATATTTAGACCACAGGTATAACATATATTTCATTACTTCCAATTACCATATAAAACTATAAAACAATAGTCTTGGAAACAGTCCATATACTGTGCAATGAAGTAGAGGATGGTTCAATAGAAATGGAAATTAATCAAAGGATACTATTATTTTTAGGGAGAGACCAAGTAAAAATACTCCATTAGAAAGAAAAAAAAGAGTACTTTGAATTATCAGCATCATTCTCATTTCAATTACCTGGAACCCTCTCTCTTCTGCATGACTCTAATTAGAGCATTTTTCACTTCTTTGTTCCTTAGACTATAAATAAGTGGATTCAGCATGGGAATCACCAGAGTATAAAAGACAGAGGCCACTTGATCCTTTCCCAAGGAGTAAGACATACTTGGTTTTAAATAAGTAAAAATTATAGTACCATAAAAGATGCTGACTCCCAAGATGTGGGAGGCACAAGTAGAGAAGGCTTTGTGCTTTCCTGAAGTGGAATTAATTTTAATGATAGTAGACAGAATAGATACATAGGACACAGAAATTGTGAAAAGAGACACCATTACAGTGGCATCAGTGAGAGTAGATATCATGGTTTCAATATCACTGCTGTCAGTGCAGGACACGGCTAAAAATGAGGTTGTGTCATAGAAAAAGTGATGGATTACACTGGATTTGCAGAAATGCAAACTGTTCATGCAAAGAACAATGACCAAGAAGTCAGTAATGCCAATCATGTAGGAACCAGTGATGAGACAGTCTCTTGGACATAACACCATTGTAGTGGAGAGGACTGAAGATAGCTACATAGTGGTCATAGGCCATTGAAGATAGAAGAAAACATTCAGTGCCACACAAAAAGACAAAAATAAAACAACTGGGTGAAGCAGTCCATGAATGAAATGAACTTGGTGGAAGTCAGTAAGTTCTCTAAGGTTTTAAGTGTGATGACTGTTGAGTAACTGAGGTCAAGGAATGACAGGTGACTGATGAAATAGTACAGGGGGTGTGAAGCTGCAGATCCAGGTGAATTATCAGTATCATCGCTGCATTCCCCAGCACAGTAATCATGTATATCAGGAGAAGTAGCATAAAGAAGACCCACTGGATCACTTCAGAGTCTGTCAATCCCATAAGAATGAAGACAGGCACATTTGTGTTATTCCTACTTCCCATCATGCCAAATATTGTAAACTGTTGATAAATCAAAGATGATACTTGACATGAATGACTTCAAAAAGATTTTTACTTTATACAAATGATCTTGCAATTTTAAATATTAGTTTCATATTCCAAGAAATACATTATAAGGTTTAGTTTGCAAAATTTGACTGAAATTTTCTCACTTTGAATGTCAAATAAAATTAGATATAAATCATGATTGGGATGTTATATAGTTATAACTCACATATATTGAATAATTAGAGTGAAATTGGACTGTTATAAATGCTTCCCATTATTATGACATATATCAGGATAAGAATATTATTTCATGGGTACTAATATTATATTCAATTTTAGAAGAGGAAAAAGGCACAGAATGTGAAGTTATTTATCCAGCAGCAGAGCTATAAATTGTTGGTTCTAGCTTTGTACAAAATTAGTTGAAACTACAGAGAATGCTTATAACACTGGATTCTCATTTAAAATTAATATCTGAAAAAAAGTACCAGATATGTAATAAATAATTATAGTTTTAATGCATCAGTTACTGTTCTTTTGTGTCAGGTATTATTTAATAACAATGACAGATCAGAATTTAAACACTAGTCTACTTTAGTGAGTGAGTTAATATTATAGACCACATATCATATTAATTTTTAGATGATATGAATTTTTAACTTTTTCTTTTCAAAATAAATTTATTCCAAAAATTGAAATTAAAATATATGCACATTCCTGGTACTTTCTGATTCCACAAACTCTATATTGCCATTTCCACAAATATTGTCATTACTTAGGTTCAACATATGTGACATTTATATGGATTTGAATATTCTAATAATGATTTATTTTTATTTTGTCAAAAGTAAAACAATTTAAATTTGACAGTAACACTTACCATGAGACAAAAGTGAAAAATTTTCTTCCCACATTAACTGTCTAAAACACAAATTTTTCTCAGAAATAGAATATGCAAACCATTTAAGGATCCAAAAATTACTTTGATATATTAGTTTTCTTTGAGATAAGTTATTTCAAAATTTTGGTGCATGCATTTTCATTTTATTCTCATGCGAAATAAAACAACCCCCAAATTATCTTCAGATCCTGGTCATATGGAAAGTTGCCCTGACATTACGTCTCATAAGTATACCAAGGGAATTCTGCAAACAAAACAGCACAGAGTATCCCCTGCCTTTTCTCCTGATAATTCCACAGCACTTCTTATGTTGAGGATTACTATCCTTAATCTCTTCCATCACTTCATTGAGTTGGTCTGTGATATTTTTTTGGACAGCTTTGATTAGTTGTGTGATGTTCTGCATCTCTTCCTGGTTTTTAGTTTGTTCATTGGACTGGCCCATGTCTTCCTGTTTCTCAGTGTGGTTTGTAATTTTTTGTTGCCCTCTAGTGATCATTTTATCTTGATGGATTTATTTAGTTGATTAGCTTCTCTCTCTGCTCTAGAGTTTTATTTAGCTGGTGGTTCTGTGTGTGTTAAATTTTCTCTTTGACACTTTGTTCTTCTTATTTTATTTCTTATTTTGCTTCTTTCTATTCTCCCTTGAAGGCAAAAGATCAGGGCCAAAGGAATTGGAAGATGTGAGAAAGGAAGAAGGATAATAGTAATGTTGATAAAAGTTAAAAAAGGGGCCACATAAGACTTAGTAAAACGAATATTTAACTCATGTAGGCAGTGTAAAGTAATAGGAAAAAAAGTGGTGTACCTACAATGGACTGGGAAACCAAATAAAGGAAAATGTATATAATGATTTAGAAGACAAGAATGATGAGGAGAGAGAGAAAGAGTAAAGAAAGGGCTGGAAGGAAAAAATTAATAATAATAAAAGAAGAAGAAAACAGAATAGATAGAATAGAAATTGACACCCTTGAAGTTGGGGCTAATGAAAAAAGGTTGTATGTAAGAGCCACAAGAGAAAGCAGAAGGCAGAAAGATGAAGGAAGGAAGAGAGATAGCGTTGGGAGACAAAATCAATATAGACAGAGAATGGGAAATTATGGAAGAAGAAGCACAGCAAAGAAGAGATAAGCTAGCAGCACCGAATTTAAAAAAAAAGAAAAAAATAGTGGAGGAGGAAAGAGGAAAGAAATGCAAGAGACAACAAATAAAGAAAAACCAAACAACCACACAAGCAAGCAGTCAAACAAAGCTAAGGAAGAATAGTGTTCCTCCTTGGGCCCTTGTGCAACCTCCCAGCCTGGTTGTTTTCATCAATCAAATGCCCTGCAAGGTTCTATCTGTAGGTTTTGAGGCAGATATTAGCGATTCAACTAAGTTTTAAAAAATTGCTTTTTATTTTTAAAGTGACTGCCTTTTTTTTTTTTTTGGAGAAATAAGGGGGACCGAATATAAGGCCTCTTCTAGACCAACCCCTTCACTGAAAGGACACTAAATAGGCTTGTGGAAACTAATCAAGCACTTCCCAGTTCCTGGCTTCCCCAGAGGACCTGAAGCGCTGATGCTTGTCAGTGGAGAACAATAAAATTGGCTGACTCTGCCCCCTCCAGAGCCAAGACTCAGTATCACTGGGCTGTTAGGTAAATCAGGTTTCCTCAGCAGATTCACCTCTCCACTCAGCCTGGTGCCACTTCAAGCCAGCTTATTTTCTCCCCAAAGCTGTGAGGGGGTCCGAGCAACCAAACCCACAGAAAGGAAACCCCTCTCTACCTTTGCTCAGAGCCTTCCCACTCTCAGAAACTGCTCCCTCTCACCGGGTTGCCAGTGGGAGTTGGGGCCTATCCCTGGACAGCTAGGTAGATCAACCTTCCTCAGCAGATTCACCACTCTCCTCAGCCTGGTGCCACTTTATACCAGCTATTTTGTTCGCCAAAGCTGCAACGGGTTCCAGGCAGCCAAATCCACAGAAAGGAAACCCCTCTCGACCCTCCGCCAGAGGCTTCCCACTCTTGGAGAAAGCTCCCTCTCACCCAGACTTTTTCCCTGAGGGTGGGGCTGAGCCATCTGTGTTGACTACCACAGCCAGGGGAAAAACTCACCAATCTTTCCTAAGCAATCCATTTCGCCATCCAACTCCCTCCAGATCGATGTCCCCAAGGTTCTCGCTCCATGCGCCCCCAGCACAGACCACTCAGGCAGGATCCTGTCCCCAATCAGCCATCCTCTGAGAGTGAGTTAGTGAGTGCCCTCCTAAACCGATATCATCTTGCCCTTCCTAATACAGAATTTGGTACCGAGGTGTGGGGAAGTGCTTTTGCAATTACCGAAATGTTGGAATAGTTTTATAAATGAGTAAAGTGTATATTTTGGACAAATTGTGAAATGCTTCATGGAAAAGGCCTACAGCGCTTTGAGGAGACTGTTGATATTAATATGGACACTAAAGAGACTTTTATGATGCCTTAGAAGTAAATTATGAAACTATTATTGGAAACTGGAGGAAAGGTGATCCATGTTTTAAAGTTGCAGAGAACTTGGCAAGATTAACTCCTGGTGTTATATGGAAGACAAAATTTGAAAATGGTGAACCTGAGCATTTAGCTGAAGAACTTTCCAAAGTAAACCCAGAGAATGTGGCTAGGCTTCTCCTTGCACCTTATAGCAAAATGCTAGATGAAAGAAATACACTAATTACTGAATTCATGGATACAAAGAAAACAGAAACTGATCCTAGAAATTCCAGGCCTCTGGAAATTGAGCTCACAGACAATAGTGCCCCTTTTGAAGACTTAACTAAACTTGAAAATTGTAAACCAGGTTTGAAGATGCAGTTATCTAGGAAAGACTTGTGGAAAGTCTTACTTTCTGATGGCTTAGATCCCTGCTTCCTGCATGCTAAACCAACAAAGTTTTTGAGACAGCTGTATGAACAAAACCACCACCAGCTTGGATAAAAGAGGACATGGGAAGGAAGATTGAAGGAGAAACAGCTTTAAGAAGAAACCCATGAAAGCTGAGATCTGGAATTAAGACATTGCCTTGTGCCAAGAGAGGAATCCCACACATGTGTACAGAGAGCATGAGTTTGCCCCAGCAGTTGAAGAGGGTGGATGTTCCCATCCGATGTTCAGGAAGAGTTTTGCTGCCCCAGGGTACAGGGAGGTTGGAGCACATTCCTCAAAAATTAGGGCAGTTAAGGTCAGTACCCCATACTTCTTAGAGTGGTGCTCCTGTCCCCAAAGGTTAGTGAGGGCCAGGTGGTCAACTCGTTGCTCTGAGAGGGTTGAACCTGTATGTCAAAGGTTAGGGGGAATGTTGTCTTCACCTCACTGTACTAGGGGGTCTAACACTCTAACCCAAAGATTGTGTAAGGTGTGGCAATTACCCCAACACTCTTGGAGGGTGAGGACTGGAGCTTGGTTGTCACCCAGATACTTGATGAGGGTGGGTCCAAGAAAATGGCCCTTGGGCAAACCTGTGGAAAGGATGGGTTCCCATGTGGCCCCAAGGAGAAGAAACGATCTTCTTAAGAATGACTCTCAGATTTTGACATCAAATAGAGGATGCCCTGCAGGTTTACTGTACTGTAGAGGATCCATGACTCATGTTTAATATCCCAATTTCTCCTTATGATAATGAAAATGTTTATCCTTTGTTTTCCATTTGTGTATTGGATGCAGTTAAATGGTGAAGTGTCTGTTCAAGTTTTTGCACATTTTCAAATGTTTTCCTTTTCTTTCATCTTCATATTATTTAGTTTGGAGAGTTATTTTTATATTATGGATACATGTTTTTGTTAAATAGCTTTTCAGGAAATATTTTCTCCAATTCAGTGACTTGCTTGTTCATTCCCTGAACATTGTCTTTTTCACAGAGCAGATTCTAATATGTTGAAGGACAATATATCCAGTTTCCTCCTGTAGATCGAGTATTTTGTGTCTTATATAAAATATGGGCCTAAACCATGGTCAAACAGATGTTCAATGTTTACTTTTGAATTTTTAAAGTATTAGGCTTCACATAAATATCTAAAGTCTATTTTGAATGAAGTTTTATATATGCAGCAAATGATGAATTAATGTCTCCTTTTTTGGCAAAAGACTATTAAATATTTTCAGTAGCTTGTTTTTTATACTATATGCCATGATGGATATTCCTTGCTGTCTTTGTGAAAAATCAATTGACCATATGTTTGTGAATCTATTTTACAACTCTATAATTGGTTACACTGGTCTAGGTATTAATATTTTCACCATTGTCATGTTCTGTCGATTATTTAGCTTGATGACAAGTACTAAAATTAGCTTTTATGAGTCATCCAATTTTATTCTTCTTTTTCAAAATTGTGTTGACTACCTTAGTTCTTTGGTTTTTACCTAAAGTGTAGAATTGCCTTCTCAATTTCTGGAAAAAAATAAATTTTAATTGATGCTCCCTTGAAACTGTAGATCAATTTTGGTTTACATTTATTTAATAGATTGCTCCCAGTTGGGCTATGTGGCATATGATATTTCTTTATTTCTTTTTCATGTTAATTCAGATTCCAAGGCCAATATTCCATTAATGAGTTAGAATGTAAGGGTTTGGGACCCAATAGCCATGTATTAATTAAAATTTTTATAAGTGTCCCTTATTAACATTGCCAAGTACTAGTCTGAACTCTAATATTCTAATGTTTTACCACATAGAATATTACAGTTATCAGTCTACTTCCCAATTATTCTGTTAATACTTTTTATCCATAAGTTTACAATACTCATACCTTATCTACTCTTTGCAATACTCAATAAGCATAAACTTTTTCATACTACTTAAAAGTGTATCACTTGACAATTTAAACTAGACCTTAGTCATATTTATTAAAGAACTATGAATCCTGTAATAGGATATAGTTTTATATTGTTTAATTGCAAACATGGTTATGGGAGTTTTGAGAACATTAAACAGATTTTATTCCTAGGAAGAAGAAACTGGATTTCAGGGTTTTAAATTATTAACTTAATGGCACATAACTAATAAGTATCAGAGCTAAGTCAATGTACTTATGATTAGATTTCTTGTCCAATCCTAAGGCATATTATTTTTGATGAGGGTACTTTTTCTACCAGAGGCAAAAGTACACTCAATGTAATAATTTTTTTCATGTTTAGCTCATTGCTCCAGAAACATTCACTTTTTACAAATGAAAAAATGCCATCTTGTTGATGTTCTGTACCAAAACAGGTGTTTTGTCCTTGGGGCATCAACTCTGGATCTCAAGAAGATCTTGATAAACTGGTATAAAAATCCAAAAATCCTAGAGTACCTTAATTAAATAGCAATTCAGTTCCACAGGTAAAAAGCACAGGTTTTTCATCATTAATACAATATCTTAGCATCTATAAGCCTGAATCTCAAACTATAGTATATATTTTAATATTTAAATTAGAGATTGGTTGTTCTTTTAGAATTTTATGAAAAATTGAATTGCATGTCTTCCACAGAACATAGCAGGGCAAATAGAAAAGGCTCCCATTATATTTAGTTCAATAGCTGTAAATTTGAAATTTGCTTTAATATTCTTGATGAAAGATAATAATCAGAAATAGGGACACTAGAAATAATGGACTACATTTTTATATTAGTTAAATTTTTAAATGAAGAGATTAACTTTCTACTGTCCATTGGATATATGACAATGCAAAATTATACTTCTTTTTCTGACAGAGGAATTAAACAAATTTAGAGTCTACTTTTACTAGTTAGCTAATTGATTTATAGACCATGTTAGTTGTTTGTTTGTTTGTTCATATTCATTGCCTAATTTAGTTTAATGGCTTTAAAAAATAATTCCAATAGGTGAGGATATTATTTTGTGAGGTTTCCTGGGTATTAAATTCCAGAATATTGGCATGTCACAGCAGGATTGCAATATGGTCAAGTGGAAATAGCTTAGATTTTGGAGTCAGAGAAATCTTGGCTTCAATTATGCTTCTGCTAGTAGTGAACTGTTTGGCTTTGGTCAAATTATTATGTCCAACTAGGCATCAGTTTTCTCATTTATAAGATTAGGCCAAATTATTTAATTGGTGTATGTAAGGTGATTTACAAAAACTCCTTATTCCTTTTTTCCACTTAGTAATATGTTGTGCTGCTATTAGAGCTTTCCTTCTTCATAAGCTCAATATTTAACTGTTGCTGCTACTTTGTTCCTGAAAATATGAGTTGAGGAAATGATTTTTTGTCTTATACATTTATCATGTTTTTTTTTTATTTTTAATTTAAGGATCTTCTATACTTTTAGCTTTGTAGACTATATCTCTTCTTAAAGTGAGATCAGATACACATAATCACAACCATATTAATAGGACTGAAATATTAGTTAACAGAACTACCCCCTTTGAGGAGCAGTTTGGATAAAATGGCTTAATTCCAAAATTATTTTTTAATGAATTCAGATCCTTATAGTGATGGAAATAATTGCTCTAGTGTACCTGATTATTATAAAATAGACCTTTATTTGTAAAACTGCATCTAGCTCTACAGACAAGATCAGAGATACCAAGAGAAACCAGGTTATTTTATTGTCAAAAATATCAGGGTAATTTAAGAAAAATATAGTATTATTTTGCTGAGATATCCAAAAGCAGAACGTGAAGATAAAGATGAAATTTTTTGATCCCTAATAGCATAGAATATTGTGATTAATTGTGTATAATCTCAATAGAATTATATTTTAGTGTATATTTAGGGACAAAAAGCAAATAAACTTGAAAATGAAATATTTAGCTTCTGATTTGACCCATCATATTTCAATACGTTTATGAAAAAACTGATTTTATAATTCCATTAATTTTGTTTTATTTAAATAAAATTGGGACTTATATTTCAACTGTAAGCATCCTACATATATGTATAGTATACATCCTACATGTATGTATAGTATACAATGAAAAATTTTAATATAACATTTTAATGCATCTCATAAAATATGCAGTCTGCAGTAACAGTGTTCATGAATTATGAATATGATGTGCCCCCAAATTTTGGACTATCTTTGTTATTTCTGGGTTTAGAAAGATGAAGTTACTTTTCCAAGCTCAACTGTTATTTGGGCAGAAACTGAGATTTAATACTTGATTTAGAGGCTGTTATTCTTTCACAATTGTTGCAGATATGGTTATGAAATATAGAATTTTAATGTTGCTGAAATTTTTGTGGTGTATGTTATTCAAGATGTATTATATAGTGGATTATTTTAGTAGTATACTTTTGATGTTTATTTAAAAAAATTGATTGCATATTTTTATTTCCTTTGTGCTTCTTCTTATCTTCCTTATTACTGTTTTGTCCCTGACCCTCTCCAGCAAATATTTTTGAATGTATTCCATGGACTCATTCTTGCAAAAGAGATAATGGTGAGGAGATGAAAGAGAATAGAGAGAGGATAGCAAAGAAAAGGTATGGGGAGAGAAAGACAATGAGGAATTTTTCCAAACAGAAATGTATTTATTATGACCAACAATATATTAATACATATTTATATTATCATTATTAGTAAATTTATAGAAAGTCAAACTAAATTATAAATCATTATAAAATTTGTTTGCATATTTTTTCAAGAGATGTGAAAATTGTCTCAATTTTCTCAAAAATTGGAATTAAGCTTTCATGTCTATTTTTATTATAGAATGTCTTTAGATTTAAATGAGCATTTTTTGTAACCCCATATTAATTAAGCTATTTTATGTATTAAAAAATGTTTCTCCTAGAACTAGGAAAATAATGACTTTTTCCTTACTTCTCAACAAAGTAATTTTAAGCTGATTTGCTCCTTCTCTACTTGGCATATGAACATCTCGATATGACAAAACCTTAGTGTATTTCATGTCACAGAGGTAAATTATTGTAGGGTCACTGAATACAATACAGACTAATTCATGGCAAATGTTCACTTCTTTATAGCTAGGTAAATACAACTGACAATTAAGAATAGGTTAAACACTTTGGTCTTTGACATCATAAAGAAAAAAAAAAGTTACCATCAGGAAATCTCACTCTATAATGGATCTTGAATTTACAAGTTGTTGTATAACTAAAATTTTCAGTGCATATACAGATGTCACTTTTTTGGTTTTGTTTTGATTTGATTTGATTTTTCATGTACTATTCTCTCTTCACATGCCACTAAATGAGAAACAGTCTGAATGCTTGGAGTCTAATAATAGAAATTAAACACTCTTTGTGGCATATATCATGATATAATTCTTTCAGCAATAGCTTTTGCACACAATTTTAATCATGATCATAAGGTGATATTGAATTCATAATTATTTTAGAGTCTACATAAGCAAGTATAATATATTAATGAAATGGCCATGATGTCTTCTTAAGAGAAATATGTCTCAAAAATCCAGCCAAGGACCTTGCAGGGATAGAGAAATATGAACAGAGAAAAAAACATATATTGTCATTAAGTTAATATTTCAACAAAAATAATAGTGGTACAAGAAGCTGCATAGGATAAAAACTGGTAATTTAAACATATATATGTAAAGAAACTGAAAAAATGATATTGTACTCTTTATGACATCATACAAGTTGCATCTGCCTTCAGAATACCCTCTGCTGTTAGGTTCATCACTGTGCCTGAGGGAGAACTTGAATGGAATACTAGCCAGGAGAAATCATTTGCTGTGAAAAGAAATCCCTGTAAGAAAAGTTGAAATATTAACATATCCCATATTTGTCATCAGGAAGTATTTTAAAATTATACCATTTTGACCTTTTCTCTCATTTATATTTAGTATAATCTTGTGATGTGAATGTGTCCCATTTTCTAATTATGACTGTTAAAAAAGTCATCTCATGCACATTATAGCAAATTTAAGATTAGCAAACAAGTGTGTGCTTTCTGGCTATAAAAATCACATTTTTCATTCATCTTTGTGAATTTTAATAAGATGTAATATGAAAAAAAGTGTTAGAAATTTAACATAAAATTAACTAGAAAATGCATCACATATATTGGCAGGGTTTTTGTTTATTACACATTACTCAAGTGGCCAAAATTGATCAAAAAATTTTCACTTATTTTGAACAGAATAGTGCACCCATTTGGGTCCATGTTCACTATCATTCCTTATCTCATCACTGCCTAGGATATGATTATGCTATTGCAAGGGAAAAATGATCATATAATTGGGCAGACTCTATTTTTGTGAAATATTGCCTGAAGCACCTATAAGTTTGATGCCTTGCCAGTGGGACCGACTTTGGAATTTATGCTTCCCTTTGTGACAGAATTGGACTCAGTTGTGGTTTCCCTAAAACTGGCTCTTCTGACCTTTCTATTTGAACCTATAATTAGGACTAAGGTTGATAGGAGTACGTCCAAGAGACTAAAACATTTGGGCTGTCCATGTGCCAGATGAGCGTTGATTCTCAATGGGTTGCCACACCTACTCTCCACTGCATTGGACTCACCCAAGACAACTAACAAGGAGATGATTATGGACAAAGACCATCCCAAGGAACCAAGAGACTCTACAGCTCCAAGCAAGAAAATGCCATCCATCTGCCCCATGGGATTGAAGCCCCCTCTCAATTAGAGGGGGAGTGAGCATCACCATCCCTGAATCCTCAGGATTGGGGGACAAACTATGGACTAAAGTAGACTTTCTGGTGTTCTACTATAGATTTATTGTGATTCTAGCAACGGAAGACATTATATAATTGATGTGGAAGCAGTGGCCATAAGAGGATCTGAAGGTAGGGCGAAGGATGGGGGCATTTTCAGGACTTGGGAATTGACTTGAATGACATTACAATGACTGCTACCCATTACATATCTTTCGTTAATCTAAGAAATTGTGTGGGAGAGAGTGCAAACTACAATGTAAACTATAATCTATGCTTAGTGGCAATGCTCCAAAATGTTTTCACCAATTTTGAAGAATGCACCACACTAATGAAGTATGTGGTTAATGTGGGAAAATGTGGGAGGTGTAGGCAGTGGGACATATGTGAATCCTCTATGTTTTTATGTAACATTTATGTAATCTAAATATCTTTTTTAAAAATATAAAAAATATAATAAAAATGAATATTGAAATGTCTGTGCAGTCATCAGATTTGGAGCCATATAGTATTCCATTGAAGAATGTGACTGAAGTCACCATGTTTATATTGAATGGCTTCACAGATAACATTGAGCTGAAAGTCTCCCTCTTTCTATAATTTCTAGCAATCTTTATCTTTACTTTGATAGGAAATTTGGGGCTGGTTGCATTGGTCCTTGGGGATTCCCAACTCCACAACCCCACCTAATATTTTCTGAGTGTGTTGTCACTCTTGGATGACTCTTATTCTTCAGTTGTCACCCCCAAAATGTTGTTCAACTTCTTGGCAGTGGATAAAGTCTTTACATTTCCTGAGAATCCAATGTAGATCTCTTTTTTTGTTACTTTTGGGACTATTGAGTGTTTTCTGCTGACTGCAATAGCTTATGGTCACTATGTAGCAATCTACAACCCACTGCTCTATTCAGTTAATATTTTACCCCGAGTCTATGTGCCACCCTCATTGCTTCCTATCTTTGTGGTATTTGGCATGGTACTATACACACTGTGATCCCTTTTATCCTATAATTCTGTCCCTCCGGTGAAATTAAGCATGTATTTTGTGACATCCCTCCACTTCTTGTTATTTCTTGTTCTAATACTCACAACAACTAGCATCTACTCTTCTACATTGTGAGTTCTATTTAGATAATTACAATTTTGATAGTCCTGATCTCCTAAGGTTTCATTCTGATGGCCATCCTGAGGATGTGTTCTGCTGACAGGAGGTGAAAAGTCTTTTCCACCTGGGCTCTCCCGCAACTGGAGTATCAATTTACCGTGGGAAAATCCTCTTTATGTATGTGAGACCAAATTCCAGCTACACTTAGGACCATGACATCATAGTGTCTATATTTTACACTTTTGTGATTCCTAGGCTGAATCCCATCATCTACAGTTTGAGGAACATAGAAGTTAAAGAGGCAATGTAAAAAAGTTTGAGAGAAATTGGTTCAAAAATAAAGTACAATTTTAGCATTGAGTAAAACTGAAAAGAATGTAGAGGGTCAGTCCATATCTCTCTGGTGAGAAACAAGGGAATAGAATGTTTTCTTTTTAGTTAATACTGTTTACATATCCTAGAATATTTCCAATGAAAGCATTGATCAGCCCTCCAATGCAACATTTTTCAAATGAAGATAAATTGTGTCAGCTATGTGCCTATGGTTATGTTCAAACTGATCCATATTAAATATTCATTGATAAAATCATGTCAATATTCTTAGTCTTAGTGTGATTTGATTTTAATTATATAAAATTAAAGATCATGTACTCCGGATTTGATGGCTTGATATAACCTCACCTTGATTATAGTAAGTCCTTGGCTTTTATTATGAAATGAACTGTTCTTCCTCAGCCATTGTAAATGACCTGCCAAATGGTATTTCCTAAAGCCATGTACTTATTCTCTCTGATCTATCCTCTGGAGATGCCTTTTGCAATATTTGGATCAACAATACAGATTTTTATTTCATTATTTCATTCCCACTGTCCAGTTACAGAAATTATTAGATTCATTCTGGTTTCCCAAAATATATTGATGATGTGATAGTATTCATTGAGTATTTAATTAAGGCTCTGGAAAAACAAATAAAAGTAAACTTTCAGATTTCTTTAGTCTGGCTTGTTAATTTTTTTCTAAGATTCATTGACCTGAAGACATATTAATTGTAGAAATTTACTTGTTTTTCAGTGAAATTCCTTGTTTCCCAGCAGGGATATTTAGCCTATGTCTCCACCAGATCAATCCCATCAGAACAAACCTATCAAATAATTTATTTTGAAGTATGAAGTTGAGATACTCTACAATAATTTTCAAGACCTCAATCTCTATTCAATTTTGCAAAGAGGATTCATATATTTTTATTGAAACAACCACGTTTGACAGTGTGCTTTCAATATATTTTCAAAATTCCTCTAAAAGGAACAACCACAAGTAAACAAATTTTCAGAGACACAACATTGACTATCATGTGGAAAACATGTAGTACTATGAAGAAATTAAACTACTATTAGCAACATCATATTACAGTTAACTGTCTTGATTATACTCTTTTGAGATTATTTTTCTAGTATAAAGAACTAAACTACTTCAAACGTATTTCTAAATATCTAAATCTTACAATAATTAAAATATTTGCATAATTCTGGGATCATGTTTAAGACTTGTAACACTCAAAATAAGAGTTTCAAATTGTTTAAAGTTCCAAATAAATTGATCCCCTGGTTTATCAGTTACTTGCAAATTAATAATAATAAAATTTCTGTAGGAAAGGAAGTGATGAATACTAAGAGTAAGGATGTACAAACTTATGCCTAAAAATATCTGGCTAATAATTCATTCAACAAATAATACAAAAATAGAA
>JAQZBX010052468.1:0-19123 GCA_029593785.1 Cabassous unicinctus
GTGTGGGTGGGTGGATGATGGATGGTTTTGGTGGGTGGGTGGGTGGGTGGATGGGTGGTTGTATGGATTGGTGGGTAGGTGGGTGGGTAGAGGAATGGAGGGATGAGTGGGTGGGTTTGTGAATGGGCTCAGCCAAGACATGGGTCTCAGAACAGGCCAGACCCCTCCAGCCATCCAGCCTTGCCTGCCAGGAGCCCCTGGCATGGCCCGTCCTCTGGGCCTTTCGGGCATGGGACACTCCACCAGCTTCACTTTGGCCAGTTTTGCAAAGTGTCCCATGCTTGTCTGGAGTCTGAGGTGGGGCCCAAACCCAGAGCCAGTGATGACAGTGCCTGTGGCTCTGCCTGCTGTGTTCCAGGTTACCAAGGGTGGATCCACAGCCCTCTCTAGGGCCCTCCAGGGCCCCTCTGGGGAGGGGAAATCTGGCCACAGAATGCCTAAGGACAGAGCCTGGGACCCCCCTTCCTACCAGCCAAACCCTCCTGCACTGTTCTGCCATGGGCATCAAGAGCTTCATCAGTGTCTTCTTTCTCTTTTTGCCCAGGTTGCCAGGAAGCTCAGGATGAAACAGAGAACTCAAGTGTAGTAACTCCCACCCAAGGTTTTCTCGGCCTACATAAATCCGATGTGTACAAGCCGCATTTCCTCAGTAACTTAAAACTCCAACCTGCCCAGAGACATGCCTGTGTCCCCATCATGTGCTTCTTTGTCCCAGAAGCTGGGAGGAACTGGGTTGAGGACAGAACCCCTCCGTCCCCCAGCACAGCCCCCACCCACTGCCCGGGTCAGGATTCGTGGCTGGGAGCCAGGTTGGGGTTTGGCAGCTCTGAGCTTGCTCGTGCCATTGCAGAGACATCAGTTCTTGGACCCTGGGGGACTCCATACCCCATCCCATGCCACAAGGCCTAGGCACACAGCTCAGCTGTCCACACAGGTGGCCTCCATCTTCAAGGACCTGGGCACTTCCCTGAGCTCTGGGCCACCTCCCAGGACAGAGGGGGAGTGGCAAGATGGGCCAAGGCCCTGGCACCTGCACCCCGTGTGCCTAGCTGAGGTCCGCCCTGTGGGGTGCCAGCTCACAGCCACCTGCACGCTCCCTGAGGGCAGGCCCCTGGGTTGGGGGTGCTGGTGGGCTGGGCGGGCACCCTGGATGTGGGTGACCGGCTCAGGCCTCTGTCAATGGGCCGTTGTGCTCCTTGAGGGCCGCTAATCTCGCCTGCCTGGCAGGACAGACGGGCCCCAGCTGGCGGCCCGGGCCCCAGCTGGCAGCAGCTGGCGGCTGTAACAGCCTGGACATGGCGTCTGGGCAGGGAAAGTGTGCATCCTGGGAGCTCTGGGACCCCCACCCGCGAGAGAGGGCGCCCTTTCCTCCACTGTCTCCCCGCACGTGGCCAGCTGTCCACACAGCCCTGCTTGCTGCTGGGGCAGGGGTGAGGACAGGCAGGTGGCCGATCCCCAGCCTGAGTGGCCACAGCTCTTTCTTGGAGGTTCTGGGGCCCTGGGGCCCAAGGCCTACCCCAGCTTAAGCCAGTGCTCAGGAAGCTCAACCAGCCCCCTCGGCCCCCCAGCCCCCTCGGCCCCCTGCCCCACCCCTCCCACCTTGGATGAGGAGGTTGGGGTCTGGGTCTGAGGACAGAGCCCTTGGGAGCAGCACTAGAGACCTGGGGCAGTGGGTGGGGGCACTGGCGAGGCCCCACAGCAGACACCTTTCCTGGGCCGGCTTTGGGCAACTGAAGACAAAGACCCAGATTTGACCCCAGGTTTGGGGGCAGCTGCTTGGAGCGCAGTGTGGAGGGCTCGGGGGCAGCCGGAGTGGGAGACAGTGCCGCAGTTGACTAGTGATGTCTGCCAGGGTGCGGCAGGGCAGGCGGCGTGTGTGCCGTGGAGGCACTGCCCCGGCATGACTGTGAGTCCCCTCCCCGCTGGCTGGGCCTGGAGGCATCCTGGTCTCCCCAAAATCCCGGGTCCCTGCCCCCCACTCTGGCCGCGACCATGGAACGAAGACAGTGCCAGCGCTGACGCGGGGTGTTGCCCGGAGCGCCGTGCAGGCCCCCGTCACAAAGCCTCTCTGTCCCCACCGGGTCATGTCTTTATTGTCCCACCTTACAAATGACGGGATGGCTGCGCTCAGGCTCGCAGCTCATGAGGTGGAGCTGCCTCGGGCTGGGGCCCCACTGAGGGGACAGTGGTGGCCAGCGGAGGGGAGCTGCGAGCCGGGCGAGGGTCTCAGGCCCCGGCTGGTGCTCAGAGGTGGGCGGCAGGTGCAGACGGGGTGACACCGAGGCCTCAGGACGGGCACTTGGAGGTCGGGGAGAGTGGAGGCCAAGGAGCCACGCAGCGCACCGGCAGGGTCTGGCCACCGGCGCCCCCTGGGGACCCGCGCTGGCTCCCTGTGCCGGGGTGGGGTCCTCTGGGGGGCAGGTGGGGCAGCCTGGAGAGCCTGAGCGGAGAGGCCTGGCAGTGGGGAGCGGGCCCGCCTCGTCAAGTCCCCGCCTGCCCGCCCGGCTGGCTTCTGGCACGACCAGTTCTGTGAGCTCAAAGGAGCAAACAGCCCGAATCCAAGAACATGGTGCCTGTGCAGTGTGCGCACGTGTGCGTGCGAGTGTGCACATGTGAGTGTGCACGCCTGTGCGGGCATGTGTGCACAGATGCACATACACGTCACACACCTGTGTGCATGGATGTGAACACGCATGTGTCACACACCTGTGTGTGTGCATGGATGTGACATGCATGTGTGTCACACACCTGTGTGCTGTGTGCCTGTGTGCATGGACTGCACATGTGTGTGTGTCACACACCTGTGTGCGTGCGTGCATGTTTGTGCACACGTTTGCGTGGATGTGCCTTGGGGGGTGGGGGATGAGAGAGGCGCCCATCTGCACCCCCTTCCAGGTCCTGTAATTCTGGGTGGCCCCAAAACCTCCAGGAGTGTGGGAGGGGAGGGGGTGCATGGCCCTGGGTAGTCTGCCCAGGAGGCGGGGCTGGGGGGTGGTCTTGCCGCCCACGGGGCCTCGTCCTGGGGGTGTTTACACATCGCCCCTAAGGCTCGACCAAGGGGCTCTGGCCGAGGGGCTTGATGAGAGCGGGGAAGGCACAGGCTGGGGTGGGTGGTGGGGGAATGGGGGCATCTCCTTGAGACCCGTCACTGCTCCCCGACCCCTCAGTGGGTTGGGCCCAGACAGGGGGTGGTAGGGAGGGCCCCGCCCAGACTGGGGGGCTGGCCCCTACCCCCCGGCATGGCACCCGGACAGGCCCACTGCCCCTGGCCGTGGCGGAGTCCGCCCTCGGCCCCACTCGGCCTGGCCCCAAGGCTGAGCCGGGGCAGGGCACAAACCCCAGGGCCAGCCCAGGCCCTGTGGGGCAGGGGGAGGCACACAGCCCCACAGACCACAGCCTCCCTTCTGCGCCCACCCGAGCTGGAGCCTCTCTCCGCCTGCCGCAGCTGGGCCTCAGGGTGGGCACCTGGAGCTCGCCCACCCTAGAGAATAAACCTGAGGGAGGGTGGGAGACAGCAGAGGGGCCCCTTGCCGAACCCCCAGCTGCTTCCTGGAGGCTGCCATGGAGGATGCAGCAAGTCGGGGGTGCGGGGGGGGCCGAGGGCGAGGCCCAACCCAGGGGGTCAGCGCAGTGGAAGCACCGCAGGCTCCAGCCAGGTGCAGCCAGGGGCCTTTGGGTTTGCTGGGTGCCCCAAGGCAGGCCGCTTCTTCTCTGAAACTTTCCTTCCTCATCATCCCCCCCAGACGGCTCATCTCAGCCCCAAAGATCCTTGGGGTGGGGGCAGGGAATCTTCTCCTGAGTTGGCCAGGGCTAGCCTGGGACCTGGGCTAGCCTGGAAGCCACCGTAGCCAGCTCCCCTGAGCCAGGCCAGGGACATGTGGAGTCAGGAGGACCCAGAGCCCTAGTGAAGGCTGTGAACCGAAGCCCCCGACTCACTCGGACCGAGAGTCCCGTGCACACCCAGGTGCGGGGGTGGCCCAGGCCTGCTGGGACCTGGGGGCAGCGCCTGCCCCTGCTTTGGGCGCAGAGCTTGGCTGGGGCGCGGCGGCCGCGCGGGCCTGCCTGGCCCTGCTCTGACCCAGTTTCCCAGCTGGCCCGGCCCTCCATGCCTTGGGGCGGGCGCGCCAGCAGCAGCCAGAGCTCACGGAGCTTCTTGCGGGCGGAGGCCCCGGGGTGACCCCGGCGGCCCCTTGCTCACTGGGCTCAGCGGTGGCTGCTCCCTGGGGACCACAAGACCACGCGCGCAGACGCGGCCCCCACGTGTGCTCGGGGGTGGGGGCTCTCCGTGCCCGGCGCTGCTGGGAAGGGCCACCCTCGCAGGACCACTGCCCTGGGCCCATGGCCTCCTGTCCTCAACCCCTCTGCCTGCCGCCTCTCCCTCCAGACGACCGGGCACGTTGTCCCAAGGCTGGGCCCCGGGCCCTTCCCACGCCCCACCTGGACGGCAGATGGCGACCAGGCCCCTGCGGGGAGGAGTGAGGGCTGTGGGGACAGACCCGAGGTCCCGGGGGCGGGGACGGCCTGGGAAGGCCTGGGGGGGGCAAGCGGAAGGGCAGTGTGGGAAGCGAGCCCAGACCCTGGCCGCAGATAAGCCCCTTTGATCCACGCTGAGTCAGGGCACACCCCCACCCCGAGAGAACCTGGGGACCTGGGGACCCTCCCAGGGCCCCCCTCCACCCTCTCTGGGCCAAGGAGTGCAGGCTCAGCTAGAGGGGGTGCCTGCCGGGGAGGGAGCAGCCCCTGTTAGCTGAGGGGCCTCCGGGGCCTGGCTGCAGGGAGGGGAGCCCGCTGTGCCCCCGGATAGCTGGCACTCAGGTCACCTCCAGCCACGGTGGCCATCAGCTCCCCCCACCCCAGACTCTGCATTCTGCTCTCTGCTCCTCTGGCCTGGAAAGGAGACCCCCACTCTTCCTGCCCCACTGACTCCCCCGCCCACCCTTTCACGCTGAACCTGGGAAGGCCCTGTGACCCCCTGCCCAGTGTGCTCCACGTGGGTGGGGGTGGGAAGGTGAGGGTGCTCCTGCCTGGGTGGTGTCAGTGTCCCCTCAGCCTGGGGGTGGCCTGGCCACGTCCTCAGCCCCTGCCTGCCCCGACCAGCTGGACAATGAAGCTGTCAGCAGCCTCAGGCCACAGGCAGCAGGCGTGGCTGGGGGAAGGCGGCTGCAGGAAGGCCTGGCAAAGACATCTCTATCAGGGCTGTCGCCCCTGCCCGGCCCCAGCCTCCACGAGCTGGGGGAGCCCCTCAGCTCAGCACAGCGGGGGCTCCCTGCCAGCAGGCCCCAGGGGGACCCCCGCAGGGCAGGCCCATGGGGCTGGGGCCCAGAGAGCAGGACCGGTGCAGTCACCCAGGGTCACGCGAGGCTGGATGCCCTCGGTGCCTGGGTGCCGAGGCACGGACCCCCCAGGGCATGCAGCAGACCCTCGCGAGGGGCTCCCCTGAGGTTAGAAATGGCGGCGCCGTGCCGGCCATGCTGGCAGCCCTGTGGCTGAACCGGATCATGGTGTGTGTGGAGACCCCCTCCAGTGCCCTCCCTGGGCCCAGGTTTCCAGCCGAGGCTGTACAGACCCGCCCAGGGGTATCGGGTACGGAGGCCCAGGGGCCAGGGGACGCCGGGGAAGGGGTCACAGCGGGCTTCAGCCATCACCCTGCCTCCCCCACTCTGGTCAGGGCAGGCAAGACCCCCACAAACGGCAGCAAAGGGGCCGCCAGTGAGGCCCCTCCTCTTGGCAAGAGGCTCCCTGCATTTCTGAGAACAAAGCTCAGCAGCCGGGCTTGGGGGGGAGCTCCCCGGTGGGCCAGCCACGCCCCCACCCCCTCCTGGAGGCAAGGAAGGCCACGGGGGTCCCGAGGGCCTGGCCCCTGCTCTGGGCAGCTCCAGGACCACCCCAGGCCTGCACTTCCTGTGGCCCCTCTGAGCACTTTCTGTGGCTTGCGCCCTAACTCAGGCGCCATTCAGATGGGGAAACTGAGGCTATTGCCCAGGTGTGGGGGCTTTGACTGCTCACCCCGGCCCCCACCCCACTGGGTGCCCCATGCAGCCTCTGGCCCCACGTGCCCAGATGTCTTCGTGGGTGTCAGCTGGGCCACCAGGGACCGCACCCGGGGCTCGCTGCTGAGCTTCCCCTGGGCGGTGGGTGCAGCTGGGGGGACGGGTGGGGGCTGCGCCCAGAGAGTCGGGCTCTGCCCTGCCTTGGCGAGTTTGCGCTGCACGCGCTGCCTCCTCCAGTCAGTCCCGTGGGCCCCACATGCTGACATCCGTCAGAGGCGGGGGCGGGCCGGCCCTCCCCGGACTGCTGGGGCCCGGCCCGAGGCCAGGGGCACCCAGCCTGCTCGCCGGGCTCCCTCAGTGCGGTCGGGCAGGCCACACCTGACTCTGTGCCTCGGTTTCCCCACCTGCCAAACAGGGCTGATGGCAAGACTGGTGTGAAGGCGCAGCCCCCCGGGGGCTGTCAGGGGTGGCCACCACTGTCTGCCCCCTCCCAGTCCCGGAGGCCACGGGTCCCCCCAACCCGGCCATCTGTGGGCTGGGGGCTGTCTCCCTGGCCCGGCCGGGCCTGGCTGGCTGCTCCGGGGCCGGCTCTGGGCCTGCAGTGGGGCTGAGGTTCATCTGTGGGAGACCCGGTGCAGGGGCCGGGGCGAGGGCTGGGGGCTCGCTGTGGAGGTGGGCCAGGCGAGGGGGCAGGCAGGGCTCCACGTGGGCTCCTGGGGCGCAGGGGCAGCTGCCAGCGCCAGCAGCACGGGAGGAAGGGGGCGTCCTGGGGAGGGCCGGGGGCCGGGCATGACGTGGGCTTGGCCTGGCGGCCGCAGGCTGGATTCCTCCACCAACTGGAGCCCATGGAGTCCGGGCTTGTTCTTGGCAGGAAGGCCGGGGGGTGGGGGGTGCAGCCTTTTCAAAACAATAATAATAAAAACGCTCGTTGAGAAGGCTCCCAAGGCGTGCTGAGCTCCAAAAGGGTCTTGGAAAAAATGCTGAGAGGGTTTGAGTGTAAATGGACCCAAAACACCATAATTAAATTTCCCTTAAATTTACCAGAGTTTGGGGTCAAAGAAAAAAATAAAGCTTAGGGAAAATGCACTTGAGGTTTCAGGCAGACGCCAAGTGCTTAGGAAGACAGATTTCTGAGCTGCTCAGCGGCTGCTGGCCTGGCCCCGCCAGCCCCGGGAGCTGCTAGGCCTTAACCCCTGCCTGGCGCTCCGGCCGCCTCTCCACTGCCCGCCCCCGCTGCGCAGCCCCTGTGCTGGCCGGGCAGCGGCTCTGTGCCGGGTTCGGGTGGGGGCCTGGGGATCCCTCCTCCTCTGCCTTCCTGCTCCCCCCAGGCCCCCACTTGGAGTCTGGGGGAGGCCTGAGCACCGCACACCACGGCCGGCATCTGCGGCAGCCCCGCTCTCCTTTCTCACCTGGGAGCAGCCGCGGGCTCTGACCCGGAAGTCAGGGCTTGGGGTCTCGCAGGGGGCGAAGAGGCCAGCACGTTCGGGCTGGGGTGGGCCCGGCACGTCCGAGGTAGCGGGCTCCCAACAGCACCTGAGTCGCGGCTGCCCTCTTTGCACGGCTGGCCGGGAAGCTCAGAGCTGAGATTAAGCCTCACGCACAGTAGCTGGTGTTGGCCGACGGACTTGGAATACTTTCTTTTTTCCCTCTCCGTTTCTGCTATAACGAGCAAATCAAACGTGTTTTGTTTTGTTTTAACTTTAATCTGCCTTGAATTCTCTGAGAATAAAAGTCAGAAATTACCCATGAAGCACAACAGCCACAGCTCTCGTCAAACCTGCCTCTCTCCTTTGGAGGCGAAAGGCCTTGGCACACCCAGCCCAGCCCTGGAGAGCCATCGGGGGGGCCCTCCACCCCCACCCTTGAGTGGGGCTCCTGCCAGTAGGAGGGGGGCCTGCCCAGGGTGGGGTGCATGTTGGGAGGTGGGAGCTCCCTGGGGGAGACAGAGCTGCCCTCCCTGAGGGTCCCAGGGCCCCCTGGGGGAGTGGACTGGGCAGAGGGGACCTGAAGCTCCCTTGGGGCCATGGCCCCCCCCATTCCTCCACGCAGCTTTGCGGGGGTCACAGGGGAGGTCCTGCTCTGGGCGGGGCCCCACCAGAGGCTCCCTCCAGCCGGTGGTCTCCAAGCCTCGGCCTTACTGCCCCCCACCCTATCGGGTACCCTGCTGCGGTAGCGGGAGGGGTGCGGATTCAGGTGTGCCCCAGGACCATCGCCCGCTGCGGTGGCGCGTAGCTGCTGTTTCCCGGATGCCCAGGCCTTGCACGGGGAAGCCACAGGAGAGGGGGAAGGCGAGGCACCCCCCAGCCCAGGCCGCCCTCCGCCTGCACCCCTCTTCACCCCTACGAGTGAGCGCAGGCCGCAGCAGGCCTGGGCGGCTCAGTGTGAGTCACCCCGTGGGCTGGGCCACCCGGGCCCCTCCACCTCAGCACTCACTTTCACTCCAGACCCTCGTGGCCTGGGCTCCAGGAGACCTGGGGGGGCAGGGAAGGAGA
This sequence comes from Cabassous unicinctus, assembly GCA_029593785.1. NCBI lineage: Eukaryota > Metazoa > Chordata > Mammalia > Cingulata > Chlamyphoridae > Cabassous > Cabassous unicinctus. The sequence goes on from JAQZBX010052468.1 coordinate 8,483, forward strand.
AACCCAGAGGGGGACCCGGGCCAACCCGCCCCCTCCCTGCTCCCTGCTGGGCTGGGGTCTCTGGCAGGTGAAGGGGCGCCGGCCGAGGCTCAGTTACAGACGGTCGCAGAGGATGGCTGGGGTCCAGGAGACCCAGTGCAGCCACCGCCCGGGACCCAGCCTTGGCGTCAGCTTGGACACAGTGATTTTGAACAATAAAATTATGTTGACGATAATAAACACTCCCTTTAGAGGAGGCCGTCCCGCCGGCGGGGAGGGCGCAGAGCTGCCAGCGGCCTTTTGCCGGTGGCCCTTCAGCAGCGATTTGGCAGGATGAGCCAAGCGTCAAGAAAGCGCGCCCGCCCTTTGACCCCGACGCCACCGCGGCAGTCCCACTGGGAGAGACCAGAGACCGTCATGAGGGTCCCGGGCAACAGGCAGGGACCACCACCCTGGGGCGTGGAGTGGGTGGGGTGGTGCCCCCCAAGGAGCCTCTTTTGGAGACAGCGCCTGCAGATGTCGTCAGGGGTCTCGAGTTTGCGGGTGGGCCAGGTCCAAAGACGGCGTGCTGCGATGACGCAGAGGCATGGGGAGGTGGAGGCAGGGACTCTGGGACAGGGAGGGAACGCTTCGTGGCGGGGGGAGTTTGTCACGGCAGCCACAGGAGTCTCACCCAGGGCGGGGGGCGTCCAGGCACTGCCCCCGCCCGGTGGAGAAGGGGAGCCCTGGCAGGAGCTGTGGCCTGGGGGGCGGGGCCGCAGTCCGCCCGCAGCCCCCAAGGTGGACGGAGCGGCTCCCACTCCTCCAGCCATGCTGCCCGCCAGCCAAACCTAGAAGCCAGAGGCGGGGCGCCAGGGAGAGGCAGACTGTGGGGTCAGGCTCTCAGGACAGCTGGGGGCAGGAGCAAACAACACCAGGAGCAGGCCCGGGGCCCCATTAGCCCCCCGGGGGAATGAAGCCACTCCTGCAAGAGGCCAGCAGGCGCAGGACAACGGCCCTTCCTGTCCACGGGGACAGTGGCCAGAGCCCTCTCTGGGCCTCAGGAGGGCCCGGTGGGTGACCAGCTCCCAACTGCCCTGTCCAGAGGCTCGCCCCTCTTCCCCACCCCACCCCAGGTTGAGTCCTGCCCCACCTGCCAGCATCTGGAGGAAGGGGTTCCCGGGGGCTGGCGGCCCCCACCCAGCCCGCACACTAACTGCTTGAGAGGGGGGTTAAGAGATGATGGCAGAGTGTGCTGGTGAGGGCCCCGGGGGAGGACATCTCGGGATGGGATGTGGTCTGGAGGGAACAGGAGGTGGCCAGAGCAGGCGACCGGGCTGGCCCGCTGCAGGGGTACTGAGCCAGCAGGTGCTCGCAGGTGGGTGGGCGTGATGGTGCTCTGGGGGTGGCCCCCCGGGGCCCTGGGGTCAGGACTGAGAGTCTGGGGTGCCAGGCCTGCCCATGGCAGGGTGGGCGCTGGACAGTGGCCAGTCACAGAGCAGCTGTCATTGCCTATTTTCCTGCTGGACTAACTGAGTCCTGAAGGTCTCTCCTGCGGCCACAAGCCAAGGGTTCCAGAGCTGCTGGGCAGAGCAGCTCCAGACGGCCCCTCTCCCCTCCCTGGCTCCCACAGGCCTTCGCCATGAGGGACCCCACTTCCCTATGCTGGGGGACCCAGACTCCCTCTGGGACTCTGCAAGAAGACACCCACTGCCTGCTGGGGGGCCCGGGGGCCAGGCTGGGTTCTCCTGGGAACCGGGTCACCAGCGCCGACACTCCCAGCTGGGTACCATCCAGGGTCCACAGACCCCTGCTCAGCCTCCCTCTAGAGTCTGAGGCTGGGTGGGAGACCCAAGCTCCTCCGCCAGCTTTTCGGGGGTCGTCGCCTTGCATTTGCTGGTCCTGGGTCCTTCGCCGCGGGGCTCGGCGCCCACCCCGCCTCCACCTGAGGGCTGCTCCGCGGACGCCTCCCTGGGCATCCCCGAGCGACACCACCCTCTCTAGCTCCCCTTACCTCCACCCCGGGACTCCCGGGCCCCGGCCTCCCGTGCGATGGGGGGGTGCCTCGCTGCCCCCCGCCCGCGCTCCCACGCCCCCACGCCCTCGGAGACAGCCCGGCACCCCCGCCCCCTGCTAATCCTCTCCTCGGGCGGGGGCGGGGCGAGCCGGGTCCCGCCCCCTCGGGGAGGGGCGAGCCCCAGGCCCCAGCGGGCCGGGGGCGGGGCCCGGGCGGGGAGGGGCGGGGCGGCGGGCCCGCCCCCTCTGGCTGCCGCGCGCCTGGCCGGCCCGGCCCTCAGTGCGCGGTGGCGACGGCGGCGGCGCGGGCAGCTGGCGCCGCGCGGTCCTGCTCGCAGGGCGCACGAACCCACGGGCGGCCCGACGGCCGGAGGGACGGGGCGGCGCGGGGCCGGCGGGCCGCGAGCCGGAGCGCGAGCCGCGCGCAGGGAGTCGGGCGCCGGCGGCCGCCAGGTCGGTGCGCGGAGCTGGAGCGGAGCGCGGGAGCCGGGCGGGCCGCGGGGCCGGGGCGCCCGGTGGGCACGGACCCCGAGTGGTCCCCGCGGCGGGGCCGGGGCCCGGCGCGGGCTTCCCGCTCCGGAAAGTTTGCCGCCGCCGCCGCCGCCCTGGGAGGGCTCTGCCGCAGCCAGGAAGAGAAGGGGGAGGAGGGAGGGACCGCGGCGGGAGGAGGCGGCCGGCGCCAGGCAGCCCGGGAGCGCTGGGCGGGGGCCGCAGGGGCCGCAGGGGCCGGGGGCAGCGGCCCGGGCCCGCGCCGCCGCCGCCCTCCGCCCCCCGGCCGCCCCGGTGACGCGCCGCGCGCCTCCTGCCCGCAGGCTCGGGAGCGGCGCCCTCCCCCCGCCGGGGCCCGGGCCGGGCCGTGGGGGGCAGCATGCCTGTGCGCGCCGCCTGAGGACGCCGCGGCCCCCGCCCCCGCCATGGGCGCCCCGGCCTGCGCCCTCGCGCTCTGCTTGGCCGTGGCCGTCGTGGCCGGCGCCGCCTCGGGGCTCCCGGGCACGGAGCTGCACGTCGGGCGGAGAGCGGCAGGTAAGGAAAGAGCCGACAGGCACGGAGGGAGGGGCGCGGGGACGGGCGCCTGCGGGGCGGCGGGGTCGGATCGCGCCGGGTTCGCCCGGGACTGGCACCGCGGGGGCGGTGCCCGGGGCCTGCTGCCCCCTCCCCGGGGCTCGAGGCCGAGCCGGCGCGGCGGCTCGTGGGGTGCCCGGAGCCACACACCACCGAAGTGCGAGGCCGTCGCGGGGAGCCCGGCGCGACCTTGGCGACCGCGGCCCCGTTCCCCGCGGTTCCCCAGCGGCGTTGCGGGCCGCCCGCCACCCCCACCTCCCGCGCCGTCGGGAGGGAGCGGGAGCTGCGTTTCCACGGTCCCCATTGTTGTCCCGCGGGGTCTGCACAGATGGAAAGTTCCTATCGTTGCCCCCCGGCCCCAGTTCCTGGCCGGCTTCGGCCAAGGCGGAGGCCGGGCCGCGGAAGCCGGGTTTGGACGTGCGGCTGGTCGGGCCGGGCCCGCAGTGGCCCGCGTGGCGAGGTGACACCTCCTGATGCGCCAGAGCTCCCCCACCAGGCTCTCGTGCCTGGCAGCCCGAGCGGTTTGGGAAGGGGTCTGTTCCCGGCAGAGCGCGTCGAACGCCTGGCGGGGACGCCGGGACGCGAGCGGTGTGTGTGTGGGGGGGTGTCCGAGGGACTTGGGCCGCAGACCCGGGCTGGCGGTCAAGGCCCGGCGGGGCGCTGAGGATCTCGGGGGAGGGCCTGGGGCCGCGAGGGCCGCGAAGGGGCGGGCGCGCTTATAGCCGGCCCCGCCCCCGCACACGCGCCGCGGCCGGGGGTGCCGCCCGCCCTCCGCACGCGCGCTGCCAGGCGCGGCGGCCCTCTGGGACCCGCGGCGGCCCTCGGGCTGAGAGGGGTGGCCTGGCGGGCGGCCGCAGGGAGCCTGGCCCCGCGGACAGTCACCTCGGAGGGCCCTGGCGAGGCCCGGGCGAGGCGCCGACCCCCACCCGCGGCCCGGCCCGGCGGCCTGGCTGGCCCGCCCGCGCGCAGGGAGGCCTTCGCCGGTGAGCTCAGGGCCCCGCCCGGGCGGAAGCCCGAACAGCCGCCCCTTTGTGCCGCGGCGCGGCCACAGGCGCGCACTGACGGCGGCCGCGCGGCTCGCGAGGAGGTGCGAGCCGAGTGGCCGCGGGCGCGGCGTGCCGGGGAGGCTCCGGCCGCCGGCAGGAAGGAGGCAGATGGCGGCCCGCCCCTCCCCGCGCCCCTTTCTCCGGCGGCGGCTGGAGCCTCGCCGAACAATGTCATTTTTTTATGAATGAAAGTGGGCTCGGCGGTTGAATGTGCGTGTCATTCAGCAGCGTGACAGAGGCCGCCGGGAGGTCAGCGCGCGCTTTTAGCGCCTGCTCCGGCGCGCCCCCCACTCCGGGGGCGCAGAATAGGCGGCCACGGGGGGAGCCCCGCATTAGCATTCGCATTCAGATAAAGATATTACTTCCTACCGCCCGGGAATGTCAAGTAGCCCCAGCGGAGGGGCGCCTGGGCGGGGCCCCAGACTTTCTCCCAAGGCAGCCTGCGCCCCCGGGGTGGCAGGGGCCCCCCACGGGAAGGAGAAGCAGAAAGGCTCTGGGAGGGGCTGTTGCAGGGCACAGCCCCCAGCAGACGTGGGCTGGGGCAGAGGGGCTGGGAGCCCCCCGGGTGCGCAGGCTCCCCCTGCCCCTGCTCCGCACTGGAGTTGGTGGAACAGGTAGCCAGTGGATGGGTCAATAAGCCTAATCCGGTTCTGTAAGAAGATGGGCTGGGCAGTAAAAACGCAAAGGCCTGGGAAATTTACGGGCGCTTTCCCAGACAAATGCTGGAGCTGGAGCAGGCCTCCGTCTGACGCGGGCCCACATTCCAGCTGGAGGGCTGGGGTGGCTCCCAAATTGCACTTGGCTGCACCCAAGTCCGGGGGGGGGGTTTGGAGGGCTGCTCCCGCATGGATGCACCCCACCTCAGCCAGGAGTGGCCTGTGGGGGGGCGTGTGGGCACTGCCCCACAGCACCCCTACCCCCACCCCTGCAGGGGCGCTGGACTTTGAGCCCCTGGGTGTTCATTAACCGCCCTGGGAGCCCTGAGCTGGGTGGAGAGGGGAGGGCTCCCTGCCACCCCCCACCCCCCACCCCCCAAAGCCCTCAGGTTCTTTTTTCAGCTGAGCCAGTTGGGGCAGGCGGGGTGGTGAGACAAAGCGCCCCAGGCCTGGATTTGGAGGCAGGGTCTCTTCAGACTCCCTAGGGGCCGTATGAGCAGTTGACAAGTGAGAGAGCTGTGGCTGGGGGCGCCCTGGCCTGAGCCCTGGGGGAGGTGTGTAGGGGTCCCGGGCGCCTTGAGACTGCCAGCTGCCCATCCAACAGCTCTGGGAGTCCTCTCCAGCCTCAGTTTCCTCACCTGCCTGGGAGGGCAGATAATGGCAGGGTAGTTTTCAGGATTAGGCCAGATAATCCTAGTAAGCCCTCATTAGCCCACCCCGCCTGTGGATCCCCCTTTCCACTAATTTGGTTACTAAACCTCGTGGAACGTTCCCGGCAGAGTGTGTGCTGGGGCAGCGGGATGTCCTACGTGGCAGCCCCCCTCTGGATTGTCCCTGGAAGCCCCAACCCCTCCGTGTGGGACCAGCCCCCATAGTCCTTTACCAGTGGGCTTGGTCGAATCTGTTTCCAGAAGGGCCTGTGGAAACAGGAACTTGTTCTTTGGGGTCACCTCCCAGCCTTTCTGATGGATCCTCGTCCTCCTCCCCCCATCACTAGATACGTGGGGGTGGGGTGGCACACTTGTGGTACCAACCTGGAGGCAGGGTCCCAGGGCAGGGAGCCCCCATCCCGAGCAGAGCCCGTCTGGCATGGGTCCTGCCCCCCACTTTCAAACGCTTGGGCGCGGCTGCCGTAGCTGGTGGTGGTGGCCTCCCTGGGCTCCAGCTCTGCCAGTCAGTCTTGTGGCCTGTGTTACAGCAGGGGAAACTGAGACTCAGGGCCTGTGGGTGGCAGGACCAGGTGGACTGTGGCAGCCCCTGAGCCCAGGGCCCTTCAGGCAGGTGTGGCAGGGCCCCCTTTTGTTGATCAAGAAAGCCCACCCTGTGCCGCCACCTCCCAGGCCCCCAAGCCCCTCACCTGGGCCTGCCCAGCCCCCGCATGTTACCACCCACCATCCTGGCATCCCCTGCCCTACATCCCGGCTCCCTGGCCTCTGTGGGCACCCAGTGGGGCAGGGTGGTGGGCAGGTTAGGGGTTGGCCCTGGGGGAGGTCCCTCCCCCAGCTCTGCAGGCCTGGCCCCCCACCATGGCTGGGCAGCCTGGGGGTGCGGTTCGGAGTCCCACAGCCCGGCCGGCCGCTCCCCAGCCCCTGGCTGGACCAGGTTGAAGCAAATACTTGTGCCAGTGGCTGACCCGCCATCCCCGTTGGCTGCCCAGACCAGACCAGACCGGAACCGGCCGCCTGTTGCCCTTGGCTGGGGCCTGGGGCTGAGGCTACCACGACCAGCCTGCGCTCAGCCTTCTGGGGGGTCTCGAGTGGCACCCAGCACTGGGTGGTCCCCACAGGACGCGGTGGTCAGGGCTGGAGGGCGGGAGATCAGGCCAGGCACCCCCTGACTGCTAGACCCCCACGAGGGCTGGCCTGAGCTGTGGGTCCCTGTGGGCACGTGGGCCCCAGGGGTGCAGGGCCAGCCAGGGTGGGCTGGGGCCTGTGTGGCCAGAGTGGACAGCTGGGCCCTCGAATCTAGGCCACGCGTCGGCAGAATGACAAGTAAGGGTTGAGTGGCCCAGCTGGGCCTGGGGGAGGAGACCTCCTGCGGGACCACCCACCCCTGCCCCGGGCCCCAAGCCCAGCCTGCCTGCATGCCCATTGTCTGGCTCTGGCAGGGGGCCTGGGGTGACGGGTAGCCCCACGGTGGCTCATTCCTGCCCCTCGGGAGCTGAGCAGCCTGGCTCGGAGGGGCTCTTGGCGACGGATCCCCTACCCTGCCTCCTGGGCACCTGAGGCCCACTCTGCTGTCCAGCCCCCGCCTGCTCGCCCACTGGCGCTGGACAGCTAGAACCCCAGCTCAGTGTCTTCCTCTGTTGAATGGGTTCCTCAGCCCCCTGCGGGCAGAAGCCTTCCCACCAGCTGCCCACGGGGACCCAGCTGGCCCCCTTGCCCTACGAGCTGGGGAGACCCAGAGGCCACACCTGGTGTCTACCTCCTTCCCAGCTTTGGTCTTAGACTTGGCATTTTCTTGAACGGACTCTGCTGAAATGTAGTTTGCATTTGAAGCTCTAGGCCTGCAAATGGGACTTCTGGCCAATGCAGTCCCCGTTCGCGTCAGGGTGCGGGACGTTCTGCCTCAGAACAGCCCCTGTAGCTGCCTGCTGGGCTGCCCGCCCCCCAGGTTGTGTCACCCCTGCTCAGGCTCTCGCACCGTTGCCTGGGCCGGCATTGCTGGGGCCGGCAGCTCCTTCCCCAAGGCTGCAGAGCGCTGCACTGTGCCTTCTCTTGGCCTGAAGTGTTTCTGAGAGGGACCCCCAGCTGCCACCTGCGCCTCAGAGCCTCTGTCTAAGCCAGGGGACCGTGGACTACTGCACACGCCCCCCCCCCACCTGTTTTTGTATGGCCTACATTCTTTAAGTGGTTTCAAAAGAATGACATTCATACCACGTGGGAAAGGTGAAACTCGGGTTTTGGTATCTGTGTAAATAAAGTTTTATTGGAATGACGGCTCTTCTGTGCTACAATGCAGAGGCGAGCCGCTGGCAGAGACCACTCGGCCAAGCAGAGCACACTGGCTGGCCAGCCCTCGACCGGCAGCTTGGTGCCTTGGACAGAGCCGTTCCCTTGTGGGGGCTGGTTCTGGGCGCAAGGCCTCGCCCTTGTCCTCCTGCTGGTCCCCCCACTATCTCTGTACCCCCTGGGGTGTCATGCCCCCCATGTGTGCTGGTGTGGGGGTCCAGCCTCATGCTGCCCTCTCGCCTGCAGAGACCCTGGGCCCTGAGCCTGGTCAGCAGGAGCAGCTGGTCTTTGGCACAGGGGACGCCGTGGAGCTGAGCTGCCGCCCACCGGCCGGCATTCCCTCAGGGCCCACCGTCTGGGTCAAGGACGGCGCGGGGCTGGAGCCCTCCCAGCGCGTCCTGGTGGGGCCGCAGAGGTTGCGCGTGCTCAACGCCTCCCACGAGGACGCCGGCACCTACGGCTGCTGGCTGCGGCTCTCTCAGCGTGTCCTGTGCCGCTTCACGGTGCGGGTGACAGGTGAGCGCCGCGGGGTGCTGTCCGAGTGAGGGGTCCCAGCCCCATTGGTGGGCAGTGAGGCCCTTGGGGAGCAGACTGAGACCCAGAAGGAGAACACGCGACCTCGTGGCCGAGAAACAGGGCTCGTGGGCCGGGCACGGCACCTGCCAGTCGTGGCCGACGCCCACCGCTCTCTTGTTTCGCAGATGCTCCATCCTCAGGTGACGATGAAGATGGCGAGGACGAGGCCGAGGACACAGGTGAGCGCACAGCCGCACGCAGGCCTGGGGGACGCTGCCCGGGTCGTGCTGGACAGCTAGCCCTGTGGTCCCAGGTGGCTGGTGGGGGGTGGGGGGACCCCCGTGCTGCCGACAGGGAGACCCAGCATCAGGGGGCCCTGTGTGTGGCTGGAGCTGGGGGTGAGGCTCGTGATCTTGGCATTGATGGACAGGTGCACCCAGGTGTGAGCAGGGCAGGGGCAGAGTGGGCCGAGGGGATGCGGGCCCCAAGAGGTGGCCGTGACGGATCGGGCAGGGAGGATGGTGGCCACGGAGGGCCCGGGATGCCTGCCCGGGTGCCCTGTGAAGGTGGCGGTAGCCATTCCTGACGGACGGGCCGTGGGGCAGGCGAGCCGTCAGGGTGGAGATGCCTGGAGGGGTCAGCCTGGGTGGACTGTCACCGGGAGGGGAGTGGAACGCGGTCATAACTCGAGGAGGTGCCGGCGTGGTGACTGATCCCGGAGCGGGCCTGGAGGAGAGGAGGGAGACCCAGTGAACCGGCACCGGGTGAGGGGCAGGGCGCCAGGGCCCGGGGTGAGCCCGTGGGCTCGGGGGGCTGGCCAGGACCCTCCCGGGAAGGGGCCGCATCCCGAGGAGCTCCCGGACTTTTCCTCCTTTCTCTTTTCTCTTTGGCTGCCAGGAAGTTCAGAGCCAAATTTCCGGCTCAGGCACAGCAGCCTCCCCCACCTCCCCCGACCACACACTCCCGGTGCCCCCCACCCCCGCTGTCTCTGCCTCCACCCAGCATCCTGTTTTCCTGGGCCTGGCTCGGCTGCTGGAGGCCGCGTCTGCACTTCCACCCTGGGTGGCTTCAGGGGCTGCAGGGTCGCGGCGGGGCCGCCTTCGGGAAAGTGCCACCTGCCGGCGGGCAGCTTGGGGTCACGGCAGTGTCCTCGTCCCGGGAAAACAGGCCCCGCCACAGCTGCCCCTTCCCACCAGGCCTCCACGGTCGCCCCCAGCGCCTGCCCTGGTGCGGGGGCCGCGGCTCTGAGAGGAGCCCCTGCCCGCCCCACGCTGCGCCTCCCGCCAGTGCCTTGTGTGCCTCTCCGGGAGCAGCTCATCCTGGTTGCCCCTCAGGGGGTGCCGCTTGCTCTCCCCAGAGGCCCCAGCAGGGCGGTAGCCCCCTCCCAGCCCCGAGGAAGGAGGCAAACCAGTTGGGCCGTGAGGGTAGGGGTCGTGGTCGCCCTGGAACCAGGGGCTGAGGGGGAGGGGCAGGACCCTGGGCGCTGCCACCCCTGAGCCTCCCCAGGCTCCAGCAGATCTAATGGGTGGCTGGCCCCCCCTCCCAGGCTCTGGCCCCTGGGCGTGCTGCTCCCTGGGCCTGCCTCAGCGTGGCCTTCCAGCCCGTGGCTGTGTGGCCTGACCTGGGGTGACCTAGCACCTCTGTGCCAGGTGGCTCCCTGCTCCCCCTGCCTGGGGCAGGCACTTGGAAGAGGCGGGGGGCTGGCCAGAGGCCCGGAGGCTGATGGCGAGGCTCCTGGGGGTCCAGTCCAGCCCAGGCAGGGGGCCCCAAAATGGGAGGAGGACAGTGGGGCAGGTCCTGGAGGGGGTCGGGCGCCTCCACGCCCCACCGGTTGAGCTGCCGTACCCCAATGCCGGCAGGGGCCCCTTACTGGACGCGGCCCGAGCGGATGGACAAGAAGCTTCTGGCTGTGCCGGCTGCCAACACCGTGCGCTTCCGCTGCCCGGCTGCCGGCAACCCCACTCCCTCCATCTCCTGGCTCAAGAACGGCAAGGAGTTCCGCGGTGAGCATCGCATCGGGGGCATCAAGGTGAGGCCTGGCCCGCCGTGGGGGCCCACGTGGGGCCTTGGGGGCCGGCAGACCTGCTGCCCGTGTGCCCACCGCCCCCTGCCTGTGTGTCTCCCCAGCTGCGGCACCAGCAGTGGAGCCTGGTCATGGAGAGCGTGGTGCCGTCCGACCGCGGCAACTACACCTGCGTCGTGGAGAACAAGTTCGGCAGCATCCAGCAGACGTACACGCTGGACGTGCTGGGTGAGGCTCAGACGGCGGGCAGGGCGGGCCGGCGGGTAGGTGGGCAGGTGCAACAGGCAGATGGGCTCGCAGTCAGGCTGGTGGGCTTGCGGGTGGGCTGGGCAGGTGGCCACAGGTGGGCCGGGCAGGGGGCTCGCAGTCAGGCTGGTGGGCTCACAGATGGGCTCACAGGTGGGCTGAGCGGG
>JAQZBX010052469.1:0-19134 GCA_029593785.1 Cabassous unicinctus
CGGGTGCTTTATCCATTGCGCTACACCTGCTTCCTGCCGTGAGGTTGCTGCATCAGCCCACCGCACCGCTCAGGCCGGCGTGCCCTCACAAGGAGGCCTTGGGACGCGAACCTGGGCCTCCCATATGGTAAACGGGGGCTCTATCCACTGAGCCACACCCGCTTCCAGTTTTTTACAAGAGAAAAATCCACAATTTTATTTATTCACTTTTCAATAAGTTTAAATCCTTGAGGGGTACAGCATCACATGGATTCGGTGTCCAATGGCCTTAGCTGGAAGGTTACTTTGGAACTCAGCGCGAACCATGCCACTATTTCCATTGGCATGAGTTACCTTTCCCCAGATTTACTCTGGTTTTGTTAGGTTTGCCGCCAGGAGTCACTGTGTTGTTTTTTGCTTTGTACACATAAGCACATCTCTTGCCCAGATAGAATTCAGTTTCATCTCAGGCATAAACGCCTTCAATTTTAAGAAGGGCTGTGTGCTCCCTCTGGTTCCGGAGCCCCCGCTCACAGCCAACAAAAGTGGCTTTGGACCACAGCCTTCCAGACGTATTTGCCATTTTAGGAGTCCTGTTCCCAGCAGGCCTCCCCAGGCTCCAAGATGGCAGAAAGAGAAAATAACTTGTAACAACAACTATCTAAGATAAAATAAAACAGAACTTAAAATGTAAATTCAATGTGGTTTTAAAAATCTTTTAATGTATTCCCAGGTGAATCTAAGGTAAAAATTAATTTGCCTGCATTGTCTGTTTCTTTCCTGTGTGTACCTTTGCATTTTTTAAAAGATTTTATTTATTTATTTATTTATTTATTTATTTATTTATTTATTTATCCCCCCCTTGCTGCTTGTGCTCGCTATGTCCATTTGCTGTGTGTTTTTCCGTGTCTGCTCCTCTCCCCCTCTGAGCTCACCGCACTGCACGGGCCCTGAGCTCACTGCACCGGAGGCCCCAGGGATGGAACCCAGGGCCTCCTATATGGTAAACGGGAGCCTAACCAATTGAGCCACAGCCACTTCCCCACCTTTGCATTGATATTCAAATGTAGCCGTGGTCCTCTAGCTCAATGCTTTCCAAATGATCTGTCGTGAAAGACCAATTCAAAAAAATAATTTCTAATTTGCTACAGACTTACATTTTTATAAAATATAATAAAAAATTAATTACTAGAAAAAGGAACTAAGAATGCAAAGATATACAAAATACATGCCTCAATATTTTATTTGACTTAACAGAGATTGTCAAATTACTATAAAAATTCCTAAAACTTTACTCTCAAAATCTTATGTGTTTGTGGATTGGTAAAAATCAGCCATGGCCCAGGATGGAGCCTCACATCACTCTTTGAGTAGCAGTGCTCTTCCTGCCTTCATGCCAAGAAGAGTGAGACTTAAATTACTTTTAGTTTGCTCAATTTTGGAGTTAAAAATGATAGAATCTGAGACTATTTGGCTGTGAGAGATGAGTGGCACTCACCAGGGCCAAGGGTGCCTTATAGATGAGGGTAGTGAGGCTGGAGATGACCTCAGAGTGACAGCACAGGATTTTGTGGGAAAGCCCCAGGGCTAGAACCTAGGTCCCTGCTGTCCTAGATTATTTTGCTTTTACTTTTTTTCTTTAAACAACCTTTCTGCTCTCTATGAAATATCCTCATTCTCACCCTTTTATATACTTTTAAACTTTTTCTAAACATGGTCGAATGCTATGACCATGGCCATGTCTAGAACTCTAGAATGTGTATTGCAAAGTTGTATGGGAGCAGTTGGCTACATATTAGAATTACCCAAGAGCTTTAAAGAATATTGATGCCTGTTGAGTTACTTAGTCCAATCTGGACATTGGGATTTTTAAAAGTGTCTCAGGTGATTTGAATGTTCAACCAAGACTGAGAACCACTGCACAAGAATAACTCTTTCTAAATTTCTGGATGAGTTCTTTGAGCTCTACAACTCACTCAAAATTTAGGAGGCTTAAGATGATTGAAGGTCCTGCTTCCTGAGAGTAAACGGTTTCATTCCAGTAGACAATATCTTGCCTTTGAAAATGTTTTGTTGCCGGCAGTTCTATTATTATTATTGTTGTTGTTATTATTATTTCATTTAACAAATACTAATTGAGCATTAGCATCAGGTCTTATTCTAGGAACACAGTGGAGACTCAGTCTGTCATCCTCAACTTTCCCCTCTCCCACAGCCCTTATGCCCACAAGTCACCCAGTGTTAATTCTACTATGCAGCTCCCTTCTGGATCTGGCCTCTCTTCTTTCTTCTTGGCTGCTGCCTTTGGTCAGGTCCTTGTCATGCTGATAACTGTTCTGCTTGCCATGGTTACTGTCTCTCCTATACTAGGTCACCTTCTACACCACGGCCAGTGGGGTCACCCTGAAAAGTAGTCACGTTCATGTCACTCCATTCAGAGTCACTGCTAGCCAATAAGAATGGTGCCCCTCGGATGATTTGTGACAGGGCTCCTCCTCTGGGGAGGGGGTGAATTACAGAAAGGCTCTTCCATGGTGATGCAGCCACAGAGCAGGGTGAACAGCTTGGCAAGCAGAGCTTGCTTGGCCTGGCATTTGGCCCCCAGGGAGGAGCACTTGTGCAGGACACAACCGGCACAATCTTAGCCCTGTGGGGCAGCTCTGACTCTGCTGTCTGAGAACTTCTGCTGGTTCCTGGGCTCTTAAAGGAGATGAAGTCCAAACTCCTTAAACTTGTCTCAATCTGGCCTAATGTACATTTCTAGCTTGCTCTTATGCCAGTTTCCTCTCTGTGTTGGGTGCTCCAGTTTTCACTGAAATTCTTGCCATTCTCTTTTGCATCTGTTTTTATAAGTGTGATTCTCTTTCCTGAATACATTACCCTCTCCATTTCCAAATTACTACTCCCATCCGCACCCCCATTCAAGATCTAGCTTAACTGATGCCTGTGTTTTTGACACAGCTTCTACCTTTCCAGCTTGATTGTACTTTATTTCCATTCTTTTGGTACTTCTGTTTTCTCCCTGTGGATAAGCGTTGTCTTAGCTTAAAAACTTAGCTCACGTGTTGATCGCCTGGATCACTGTCTCATCAACCCCCAAACTCTCTAGCCCCCTGTCTTTTGTTTAATCTCCTGGCAAAACCTCAGCTCTGGAAAAACACCATAATTTATCTCTGTTACTGTCCTGGGATATTGCATGCTTCTAGAAAAGAAAAACTCACAAATGTGCAGATTAGTGACTATAAATTCATGGTCTTTGTGCACAATTCTTTTATTTGTTATTGCTCAGCTTTCCTTCCCACTTCCACAGGAAGTGTTGCCAACCTTAACCACTGGCCTTAAAACTCTTAATCAACAACTACTCCCATTATGCTCACAGGACACTGTCCCTCTTACTTTATGAAAAATAAGTGGGATTCTTAGGGCCACCAAATGTGGAATAGACCAACTTCTGTTCTCCTTTGTCCCCTGCTTACTATACCCATACGTCCTTCTTCCTATGTTTTGCCCATGGGCCCCATTCCTCTAGTGCATACAACACATTACTTCCTGGATAATTTCTCCTATTTCCTATATTTTTGACCTCTTCCTCTTTCCTTTCAATGTCTAAACATGGTCCAATCTTTTCCACCACTAAAGCATTCAGAAAACCTCTTTGGATCCTGTGCTTTCCTTTAGATGCTACCCAATCTTCCTTATTCCCTTTGTGGCTGTTTCTAGTCTACATTTGCAGCCTCCACTTTCTCACTTCCCATTCCCTCTCCAACCCACTGCAAACAAGGTTCCATCTCCCACTTGATTGAAACTGCTCATACCAAAGAAGAGGAACCTCCATATTGCCAACTTGAATCATTGGGCCTCTTTACTGTATTAGATTCACTGTTTCTGGAAATTCTATACTCTCTTGGCTTTCAAATCATCTTTCTCTCAGGATTCTTTCTGTACTTTCCCAAACTATCCACTTCATGGACACGTTTGTGGGATTTTCTTCTTCTGTCCACCCCTTAAATGTTAATGTTTTCTGTAGTTCTGCCTTTGGTTTAGCACTCTTCAATCTCCATCCTTTCATATTGGAGGCGATTACTTACTCTCATGGTATTAAGTATCACTTAGATGCCCATGACCACTCAAATCCATATTCCTAACCAAACCTCTCCTCTAAAGTTCAGAATCATATAGCCACATTCATTCTGGATAGAACCACTTAGCAATCTTAGAGCAACTTGCCATGTTCAAACTTTTCTTTTCTGTAGAGACAGTTTTTAGTTAATGCCACTATCATCTTCCTGTCAACAAAGTCCGAAGCTTGGATACTATCCTAGTCTTCTTCCTTTTTTTTCATCCTCCCTATCTGTCCCCTTTTCTGTCTTGTTACTAACCCATGCCCTGTTGCAAGTTCTCATCATCTCTCACCCAGTCACCTGGAATTGCCCCCTAACACTGCGGCTGCCTACTTCCAGTCTTACCCCTTTAGACTCCCACACACAAATAGCAGCTAGAAAGATTTATCCAAAAATGCAGAACTAGCTAACTTATATCACCCTACTTAAAATCCTTCAATGACTCTCCACAACCTTCTGGATGAAATCCATTTTTCTTAGCATTGCATACAAGCTCCTTAGTGTAGCATATAAACCCTTCACAACCCTGGTATAGTGACTCTAATTCATCCTTCAAGACTCTGATCAAGTGTCATCTCCTCCAGGAAGCTGCCTCCAAATCCTAAAGGTAGTCTGAGTGATTTTTTTTCTCTGCCCTCCCATATCATCCCATGCATTTAGTGACATTATACTGAAATGCTATGTTTATGCATCTGTCTCCCACAATAGGCTGTAAAGTCCTCCAGGTCAGGTGTGTCTTTTTTGTTGTTGTTGTTTGTATGTTTTTTCCTTTTTTTCATCATAGTACTTCTAGTGCCTAGCACAGTGTCACCATGCCGGAGATACTCCATGACTGCTGAACTGAACCTTCTTCTACTGCAGCCTTCCCATGACTTGAACAGAGGATCTTACCCAATCCACTGAACACAATCATGTTTCTCATCAAATAGCTGCACTGCCCTTAAGAGAATGAGGTGTAAAACCTTTCTGGAATAAAATACTTTGGGGAGCAAAACCACTTCTGTGTTGTGCCCACCTCTCACAACACTTTTTTTTGTTCGCACAATTAAGGTTATGGTTTTCTTCTTCAGGGACGAGGAAAATCCCTGTCCTAGGGAGTCCTCAAAGATTCTCTATTCCATTGAGAATTCCTTTTCTACCTTCATATCCAAGTACCACTATGCTTGTTCTTCTTCCTTCTCTTCATCTTCCTCCTCATTTT
The DNA here is from genome assembly GCA_029593785.1 of Cabassous unicinctus. Taxonomy (NCBI): domain Eukaryota; kingdom Metazoa; phylum Chordata; class Mammalia; order Cingulata; family Chlamyphoridae; genus Cabassous; species Cabassous unicinctus. The sequence goes on from JAQZBX010052469.1 coordinate 5,302, forward strand.
CCACCCCCTTCTCCTTTCCTTCTTCTTTTTACTTTTTCCTCCTCCTCCTTCTAAAATATTTTTCCTGTCACTTCTATGAATTTGTTTTGGGAGAGATAACTGCAGAAGGTAACTTAGTCTATTATCTCAAAACCCAGCCATGCTATCTATATTTGAGACTTGATATTATGAATCAATGAACAAGGAGGCCGTTTCTTATAGTGACACTACTAAACAAATCAGGAAAACAAAAAAGTGGTTCTTTCTTTAATCTGCCACAGTTAAAGACAAATATTTTCTTCCTCGCAACACAATGCCATTGCTATTTCTTCTAAGTACAATCACTTTAAATTTGACTTGGGATATTCAGTAGCATTTAGTTCTCTGAGAAAATTTCTGCAAGATATCCTTTGTGAACAATGGATCCAGGCTGGAGCCATTCCAGCACTTTTTAATTGATTACTTTTCAAATATGCTTCTAGAGATAAGCCCTCCTGTGAACTTCAAAAGGAAAGGTACAGGTTTGAGCGGGACTTTATGATAGTACGAATGATGTTATTTCCAGGTACTTTTTTTCATGTTATTGTTTTTACTCCAGAACAATTTATCTTTTGAACATATTTTAACTAAATAGATAACATACGGGGAAATGCATGAATCCTAAGTGTTCAGCCAATGAGTTTTTATAAGGCAAACTTGCTCTCGTAACCAGCACAAATCAATAAACAGAACATCACCATTGTCTCAGAAGTCCCCTCATGTTCTCTTCCATTCACTACTCCCCCCAAAAGTATCCAGTCTCCTGACTTCTAACACTGTTAGTTTTGCTTATTTTTTGTTTTTATATTAATGGAGTCATACAATGCATAACTTTGTGTGTGTGTGTGTGTGTTTATGTGTCTGGCTTCTTTCATTCATTATGAGATCTATTCATGTTGTTGCATGTAGCAATAGTTTATTCCTTCTCAATGCAAGAAAGTATTTCATTTTATTATCATACCACAATTTATTTATCCATTAAACTGTTGATGGATATTTGGGTTGTTTTCATTCTGTGGCTGTTATGAATAGTACTGCTATAAACATTCTTAATCATGTCTTTTGTTGAACATATAAATATATGCATCTCTGGTGGTTATATAGCTAGAAGCAGAATTGCTGGGTCTTGGTGTTTGCATGTGCTCAGCTTGAATAGATGCTGACAAATAATTTTCTAAGATGGCTGTGTCACTTCTTACTCTCAACAGCAGTGTTTGAGAATTCTAGTTGTTTCACATCCTTACTGAAATTGGTATTATTTCTCTTTATTTTAGTTATTTTGGTGGGTATACAATGGTATTTCATTGTGGTTTTAATTTTCATTTCTCTCATGACTAATGGAGTTGAGCATACAACATACTTGCTGTAACAAGTGAAACTATACATTGATATGTAAAGAAAAGGCTAATGATTTCCTCACTCTTCTTATAATCTTACTCCTCCTGGGGTTTCAAAGATAGTCTTCCATACTTCTCTCTTTGGAAAATAGACACATACATTTGTGCATATCTAAGCATATATACATGTAAGTGGGTAATCTTGACCACTTTAAATCATAGCATAATATTTAAGAACATGCAGTTTGGAGCCATCCTGTCTTAGTTCGAGTTTTGGCTTTGCTATTTATTTATTTATTTATTGGATCCTTTTAAAAAATAACTTTATTTCAAATTCAGAAAAAATAAAATAACAGAAGCTCAACAAGTTATGGAAACAGTACTCCTAAAAAGTCCTTTCCAAGCACTTTTATCTCATCTAATTCCAACTACTAACTCAGTTGTTCCTCCAGTGTTCAGAAAGATATACAGATGAACACAAATTAGTTAAATGACATGTCAAGGTCTCCTTATTAATGAAAAAAATATGAAAAGAAAAAAATACTTAATCATATTCATATCTCACAAAACAAACCCCATATCCTTTATTTTTTACCTTTAGCATTAATGTGCTAAAAACATTTATTAAAATTTAACTTTGCTTTTGCTACAAAAACATTATAATGTTGTTAACTATAGTCCATAAACCCTTCCTTGTAAAGATGTATAAAGAGTAGAGAAATTTTAGCCTTTTGATGTTCACAGTTATCTTGAAACTCTTTTAAAAATTATAAGCTGGGGAGCGGATGTAGCTCACTCAACTGGTTGAGTGTCTGCTTCCCAAGTACAAGGTACTGGGTTCGATCCCTGGTACCTGTTAAAAACAAAACAAATGAAAAAACCATCTCTCATTGGGGAGCGTATGTAGTTCAGTGGTTGAGTGCCTGCTTCCCATGTACAAGGTCCTGGGTTCAATTCCCAGTACCTCCTAAAAAAATATATATATATATAGAGGCTAATTTTTAAAAATTGTTCAAAGCCTTTTATTAAATGGCTGTTTTAATATTATTTTTTAATATTTGCTTTGAAAGTACAGTGCCTTTAAGCCAAAGCTGTTTCAAAAATTTGTACATTATCATTCTAATCTCAAGAGGTAGAAATAGTTATGTGACTGGACATTAGTTGTCTTACTTATGTCAGGAACATGAGAAGAGCTGGTTGTAATTATTGTGTGAAATATCACTTATCTAGAAACCTCATGTACTCAAAACACACCCCAAAATAGCAAGCCACAAACCAAACCAAACAAAACCATACCAAAATCAACCAACCAACCAGATAAAAAGCAAACAACAATAATGGCAAACCAAACCCTGTTGAAAAGCCAGAATCAGAAATCCACAGGTCCATATACTAATGTTTATGCACTTTCCTCAGAGGAAAAGGCCCCAATCAGAAAATAAGTTTCCTTTTATTGGGCAGGTCTAGCAATGGTGGCTTTTTTTTTTTTAAATTGATAGCAGCAAATTACCCATGTGAGGCTGGCTCATCAAATCTGGTAATGATGTAGGAAGAAGATAAAGAACTAAAATAATATTATTAATAATATTAAACACACAGGTCTTGGGTCATTTAGTGTAACACTTCTAGATTTCTCAAAGCTCTCAAGGGAAACCATTTTTCTCCCCAAGATAGTGTGCTGCTTTAAGAACTGTATGATCATCAAAATCATCAGTAAAGTTTAAGTATCTAGAAATACACTAAGGTTCTACCTCTTCTGCCTTTCTTTCTTCTCTGTGTACATTCTTCCTGAGCATCTCATTTGCTAACATGGAGTCAACATTGTGAAAAATCTCAAGCCTTGCACTTTTTAGCCTGAGCTACAGATCTTTATTTCCAACAGCTTCCCAAACTTCTCCATGTGGTTGACCTGCTGGTTACCTAAAACTCAACATATCTCACATTGAACTCATCACATCCTCTCTTTTCCCCAAACCAGTTTTCCCTTTGTGCTTCCTCATCTTGATAACGGACATCACCATCCTCTCAGTCAGTCAAGCTGACTCAGGTTTATTTTCTACATCATCTTATCATTTCCTCTTATACTGATGGAAATCATCAGCTCCACTGAATATCTGCATAAGGGTGAAAAGTTTCTGGAATAATGATAATTAACATTTATTTGTGCCAAGAACTTCACACATATGTGCACACAAACATCCCTTATTGCTTTTTAGTCAACAACCCATTTAAAAGATGAAGAAACAGAGACACATAGACATTTCCGAGGGTGATACAAGCAGGAAGTGGCAAAGCCAGGGTCTGAACCCAGTCTGACTGGCTCCAAAGCTTATGCGATCAACCATTTGCTGTTATACTGAACACTGAAATCCATGTTTTTCCATTTTTTACTGCCTTGCTTAGATTCAGGTTCTAATACATGCTTGATCTTTTTCACTCTTAAGAAGCACCATGCATCTAAGGAGGTGCCCCAGATAAATTAGCCTCTCTACTTTTCTGAACTCATTCATGTCTTTGTGGCATCTCTGGTTGCTCTTATCCCATGCCACCCCCTTTGAAGTGACTCTTCATTCAGACCACCGCTCTGGGCCATCTTCTACTCTGCTTCCACTTTGCCTTTCAGGGCTTCCTTGCTCCATGAACTGCAGTCCCTGGTCCATTATCTCTCCTACCTATAGATCCTGAAACTCCTGGCAGATTCCTGGGCTTTCCACTTATCTGGGAGGAGAAGTTCAAGCAATTGCAATTGCTTCTTAATGGTCCTCTGTACCTTCTTTTTTACGCTTTTTCTGTCTACTGGAGTTATCTTAATTTTTTTCCTGAAGAATGAAAGAACTAATATTTTGTATTCTGCTTTTTTCTCCATGTAACAATAACTCCATTTATTGTCTAGATATTACAGTTTACAAAGCACCTTCATTGCCACACATTTTTCCAAATTTGTCTTAGAGATGCAGTAAAGTCAGAATCTAACTTATACTGTATTCCAAAGAAGCTGCTTTGAAAATTGGTGAAAAAAATCATCTCAGTGTGCAATATTTGAACATGGATATTTGCAGAGTCCTAACTGTGCTGTAATTCACAATACTAATGCTCACTTGACTAATACATTCTGTTTTTCCTTATGTTTAAAAAAAAAAACAAAAAAATTGGCTTTGGAACTGGGGCAGGATTCTCAGCCTCGGCACTGTTGCCATTTGGGGCTGGATCCTTCTTTGTTGTAGGGGCTATCCTGTGCATTGTAGGGACAGCAGCATCCTTGACCTTTACCACTCGAGGCCAGTAGACTCTCCTAGTTATGACAACCAAGCATTCCCCCAGATATTGCCAAAAAAATGTCCCCATGGGGTCACAGTCACCCCTGGTTGCAAACTGCTGAATTAGCAACCATGAATTACACACAAGGAAATATTAGTTTTGCTTTTTGGGATGACAGAAAAAGTAAGTTGGCAATAATATTTTTTCTTCAGAAGAGGGAATTGAGAAAAACCTTTCTTCCCTACTCTCCTTTCACACCACAAATCCCTTTTAGCAGATAATTTCATTACTTTCACTATTGGACCATAAAAATATAAAATAAAAAGCAAATCACAATGTTAGAAAGATATCAAGCACAGATAATCCAGGGAGTATTTCTGGGATTGTGTCATTAATTCTCTGCTGAATAATCTTGGGGCTGTGGCTGAGCCTAATTGTTCCATAATAATCACACAGGAAAGACCCCCTGAGGCAACGATTCAAAGAAAATTTCCTAGAAACTTTCATTTAAAAAATAGCTCTATTTTATATCACAAAGGCAGAAATGTCCATTGTTTTCCCTATCCTGTGCAATAAGCAAGAAGCTGAAATATCTTGCGGTTAATATGGTTGTAACTATGGAATCCTTCAATGCAAATAGGATGAAATGGTCCTTTCTCACCCACATTCCATCTGATGTCCCAAGGCACATGCAAAGGACCTGAGTAATCCTTATTTGAAAAGCAGATCTAATGCTGACATCTCTCCCCATACCATGGTTTCAAAAAGCCTTTGCTGGTCACCATCACCCACAGAATGGAGCCTGCATGTTATCTAGATATGGTAAGAGGAAAGGGAAATGGGTTACAGATTTGGGAAAGAGACCAAGTTCTCAAATGCCAGTTCTGCCACCTAGTAGCTATGAGACCTTGCTCACTTTTATGCTTTCATGACCTTAGATTCTAATGTTGTAATTGTAAAACCCATTTCATGCTGCCATGGGGAAGATTAAAAGACAATGATTGTGAAAGCCCTTAGCACAGTGTCTGGCACTTGAACGGGGTTCATGGGCCCTAGGTTGAAATCTCCATGATTTCGTCCTAATCCCCTGGATTAAGTTTACCCACTCTAAGCCTTTCCAAACAGTTAATATTCCACTCAAACCAGATGCCTTTTTTTCTGCCAATGTGTCCTGAGGTCTTGCCCTTCAGATTGACAGGAGAAGAACATTTCCAGTGAACTTTTTATCTGGAAGATCCTTGTCTAGTGGTTTCCTGCCTCCATGCTTTGGTGGAGTTGTGTAGACTAGAGAAACTGCAAGTCAAGAGCCTGGCACAAGGCCTGGTCCAGAGGAGCACTTGCCATCTCCTTCTAGGAACATCTGCCTGGCTAAATCCACCCTTCCCTCATTCTTAATGTTGAGTCCTTACACATTGTAAGCATTCAAATCAGCTTGCTTCTTCTACTTTTACTACTAACACTAGTATCACCACGATTGATATCTGTATTTTTGGCCAAATCACAAATATATATATATTTTAGGGGTACTGGGGATTGAACCCAGGACCTCATACATGGAAAGCAGGCATTCAACCACTGAGGACACCCGCTCCCCAAATCTGGGACCTTGTACATGGAAAGCAGGCACTCAACCACTGAGCTACACCCGCTCCCCAATGAGAATTGTTTTTGTTTGATTGTTTTTTAGGAGGTAATGAGGCTCAAATCTGGGACCTTGTACATGGGAAACAGGCGCTCAGCCACTTGAGCTATATTCGCTCCCCTCCTCCCTCATTTCCACTCTTGCCCCCCCCCACAGATTCTCCATACAGCAGCCAAACTTAACTTTTAGAAACAGAATTAGATAATTCCCCAGCACTGCTTAAAATCCTTCAAAGGCCTCCTGTTTGTTCTTTGATAAAATTCAAATACCCTAGCATGGTGACAAGATCCGGGATGATCTGGCTCCTGCCGAACTCTCCATCCGCATTCTGAGTCACTGTCCCCTCACTGGCTGCACTGGGGTTATACCTGCCACCTTGCAGTTCTTCCTACACACCAAGTCCTTTCCCTCCTCAGGGACCTTTGCTGTGTGTTCCCCTATTCCCACAACACTTATCTCCACCCCAATCTCCCTCCCAATGGCTGGCTCTTCTTCATTTTTAACTATAACTTTTAATGACAGGTCATCTTGACCTTCCAATCTAGAAGAAGTCTTTCCCCATCTTTCCTTCCTCTTCTTTCTGCCTGCTTCCCATTCTTTTCATTTAGAATAGTCCATGATCACATCTACATTTATTTGCCTGCCTTTCTTTTCTAAATGCCCTGAGGGTGAGGGCTGCTAAATCATCAGCTATTGGCATAGCATCTGCCGCATGATTGACACTCAATAAATACTCATTGACTGACTGGCTGAATGAATGCCACATTCTCTGGCATTTCCCCTTCTTTTCTTATTTCTAAGAGGATTATTTTTAATACTTATGTTTTTATGGTCTGGAAGGGTAGTAGCAAGCAGGTTAAAGAATACTATGTTGACCTGGATAGAGCCCCCGTTTACCATATGGGAGGCCCAGGTTCGCATCCCGAGGCCTCCTTGTGAGGGCACGCCGGCCTGAGCGGTGCGGTGGGCTGATGCAGCAAACTCACGGCAGGAAGCGGGTGTGGCGCAATGGATAGAGCACCCGTTTACCATATGAGAGGCCCGGGGTTCGCTTCCGGGCGCCTCCTTGTGAGGGCAGGCCGGCTTGCGCGGCGCCGTGGGCTGATGCGGCAAGACCTCACAGCAAGGGGGAGATAAGCAGACACAGAGAAGACACGCAGCGAATGGACACAGCAGCACAAGCAGCAAGGGGGGGATAAATAAACAAACAAATCTTTAAAAAAAAAAAAGAGGTACTGAGGATTGAACCCAGGACCTCATACATGGGAAGCAGACACTCAACCACTGAGCTACAATGATACAACTGCTCCCTAAAATATACTTTTAAAAACTATAATAGGGGAGCAGATGTTGAGTGCCCATCTCCCATGTAGGAGGTCCCAGGTTCAGTTCCCAGTGCCTCCTAAAGAAGACAAACAATGAGCAGACAGCAAGCAAAAACAACAAGCAGACAATGAGCAAAAACAACAACAAAAAAACTGAGCAGGGAATGGATGTGGCTCAAGCAGTTGAGTGCCCACCTCCCACATGGGAGGTCCCAGGATTGGTTCCTGGTGCCTCCTAAAGAAAAAACAAACAGATAATAAGCAGACTATGAGCAAAAAACAATAAGCAGACAACAAGCAAAATCAATGAGCAAACAGATGAGGGAGCCATCTGGGGTGGGGAAGCTCTATTATAAATGTTAATGTATTTACCAAAAAGATAGCAGTGAACAACTGATAGAACAAAATGCAAGGAACGCAATAAATGTCACCGGCTACTTTTTGAGTTAGTTTCTAGTTGAATATGGAAAATGTAGAAATACTATTGTATTTCAAAATCAAATACAGAGGACATAGATTCCATTCTTTGTTTTGCTATTGAATAATATATGATCCTGAATAGACACATAAATTTCTCCCTAAATTGAAAATTTCCCCCATAAAATGGAAGAATATTTATCTTTCTTTCCTCAGCATTATAGGTAATGTGAATACAATATATATAAAGCATATTCTGAGATTCTTTGAAGTACCCACAATATTCTTAATCAGCTCTTACTATTTTTGCAATACTTACAAACATTTTAAACTCAAAACAAAGTAGTAAAGACAGAAATGTAATTCTCCAAAAGAACAAAAAGCTGCAAGATGGACCCTGAATTGAATTCAACTACCTAGAGTTTGATTTACACATTCCTTTTCTTACAACTAAAATAATCTTATGAACACTGGCTTGCATTAGAAAGATGAGGGACAAACAAAATCTCCCCATATTTCAGTGGCACTTTTCAATTATGCTATGAGAATAATCTTCTAGCTCAATGTTTATCTTTGTTTCAGTCTGGAACTGATTGACTGATTCTGAAGAGACACTATTTAACTTAAGATGAACTGTTTCTTCCATTCAGTTTAACAAAGATTCCAGTAGAGGGAGCAGAGTCAACAATTAGAGAAGAAAACATTTAAAAACTCAGTGAAAAGATGAAATGCTGAATTAATGTGAGAAAATGCAATGCTTTATTTTAGATACCAATAACATGGCTTATTTATTTATCCTCCACAGTATTGCTATCATAAAGGAAGTCATCTGTTACGGAATATCCATCTTTATGCTTACAAGTGCATCGAGAGTCAATAAGTCACCGATACAGTTTTAAAAACAACCAAAGGCACAATCATTCATTGTTATTGGTTAATAAGTAACAAGGCTTAATAAAACATGAAAATAAGTATAAAGTGTAGATTCTTTTAGAGCAAGTCTGACTATACCTATATATAATCAGAGATCCAAAATGTCAACATAAGTTATGCCAAATGTAAAATTGTTAATTGAGAAAGATGGAAGAGAAAAAAATGAAGGAGCCTCAAAAAGGGGAAGCCCATGCTTGTATCCTTACAATGAAAGGAACTGAGTCATGTGTAGAAGCTCAACAAGTACAAATTGATGATTAAGCTAAAAGAGCAACAAAGGCAAGGGATTGTGTCAGCCATGAGAAAGGGAGCTTACAAATCTTGCTACAAATTAAACAGTAAGAAGTGGAGAGCATTAGTCACTGCATTGCCAACTCAAATTCCCCTCGATCTGGGGCATACAGTTTGAGTGGCTGTGTGTGTCTGCTCTCCTTACTGTGTCCCTGGCAGTTGAGTGTCTTGAAAGGAGGCCATTATTAAAAAGAAAAATCCCCAGTGCAGTTAGTGGAATAAATTATCTGTGACAAGATAAGGATTTTATCTACTAATACAATGGTGTATAGTTTTTCCCATCTGAAATATGTTTTCAATAATATATGAAATTTTATTCTATTTTACTTCTTTAACTTAAAATTTTATTTTGAACCAGAGTGATTATATATATATGTACAGTATATGTGTATATATATTTAGTTCAAGGAATTACAAACCTTATAATGAAAAAACAAAACAAAATCAAAGCCACCAGGTCCCTGCAAAACCCCTTCCTCCAAAGCAACTATTTGTTCCTCTTAGCTTTACTTCCAGTATTTACTTCCATAATTTTAAATAGTATTCTTATGCTGTTATTGTTTTATTTTTCATTTTAGATAGCATTTTATTGCCTTCCTACCATAGGAAACCAGGACTTACTTTTTTTACATGTCTCTTCTAACAGCCCTTGCCTCCCAACCTCTATCCTCCCAATGTGGTTATTTCACAATTGGTTACTCAAATCAACGTTTGTTTTTCTATGTAAGTGTTATTCACAACCAAGCTATGTTGTATGCTCATTCCTATTTGCTAAAATTTTTACTTACCTTAAATTGATTACCTATTTATTTATTTTAATCAATCTATCACTAATTTTCTCTTAAATCTCTGAACTCCAAATCTCTATCCAATATGTTACACAGCAGATAATCTGTCAGTCTCATTTTTCTCTTGGAATCATCTACCTGGACTCTTCCATCTTCCTCCATTCTCTACTATGTTCTCCAGGCCTGATGCACAGATACAGGCCTGAGACTTCTCTTCATTATCACCCTAGGAATTTTCTTATTCTCTATACTGTATTGGATACTCTATTTTCTTGAGCCTCTTTCATCCTCTTTCATAGTTTACATTTTCAGCAACTTCTCAACAAACTGAGAACATGAGGAAATACTTGCAAAGTTTTACTATTATAATTGATATTTTTGTTAGGTATAGAATTTGTTTCAAAATAATATTTCCTCAGAATTCTGAAAGCATTAGCCTGTTGCTTTCTAGCTTCCAGGTTTGCTGTAGAAATGATTGGTGCAATTCTGATTCTTGATCCAAATTGTATGTGACCAGTTTTTCCATAGTGGCTTTAGAATATTCTCTTTTTCAGCAGTGCTCTGAAAGTTTACAACAGTGTCCCTTGATGTGGGTTTTTATTCATTTATTGTGCAGGACACTTAGTAGGTTCCTTCAAACTGCAAATACATGATTTTCATTTTTGGGAAATGTTCCTATATTATTTATTTGATACTTTCCTCTTCTTTGTTTTCTCTACTCCCTTTTATAAAAACTCAAATTGGTAGGACATTGAACCTCCTGGACACATTCTCTAATTTTCTTGTTATTTCTCTATTTCTATCTTTGTCTTTTTTTGTGCTATGTTCTGGGAAATTTCTTCAAAGCTTTTTATTGAATTTTTAAATATCTTGAACTATATTTAAAATTTCTAAAATTTCCTTTTTGTCTTTGAATTTTTTTCTTTTAAAAATACTCTCTTATTTATATCATGGATAGAATATCTTCCTTTATGTCTTAGAGGATATTAATAATCTTTTTTGGGGGGGGAGTGGGGGATTTTCTTCTGTTTCCTGCATTGTCTCTGCTTTCTTTGAGCACTTCTTCTCTGTTTGTTTGGCCCTATTTTTAATGTTAGGGATTCATTCAAATGTATGGGATTTTTGGCATCCTGTTTATATTTCCAATTGAGGCCCTAAATTGCTAGTTGGAAACTCTATGCACCTGGATGTCAATTGACGGGCTTTACCTAGGATGGGTAAATGAATGAGAAACTGGAATTGGGAATTCTACAAATGTCACTATCTGTGTGTGGTCTTTTCTACAGAAGAGTTTTCTTATCTCTGACTGGGTAGTATAAGCTTGGCCACCAGCCTTCTGGGAACCGTATTATAGGAGGTATCACTATTCAGTAGTAGGCTTTCATTATTTTCCTTGTTTTTAGTACAATTTTCACCCCTGCATTTAGCTGTGCAGAGTACAACTGTTTACCCAGAGTTCAGAGTCTCTTGGCCTTACTTTCTTCAGGCTATAAATCTCTAGCTTTCTGCCAGAGTTATTGTTTGTGGTGGGGGTGGAGGAAGTGCGGGGACAGTTGCCTGGATGTATGGGTTAAGGGAGATGTTTAACTGCTTGCTATTAAGATTTTCAATGGATTTTCTTATTTTCAACAATATTCTGACCTTCAAAAGTACCCTTTTCTAGAGTTTGATGGCAGTAATTGCCTTGTTTCTTGATTTGCCTCAAGTCATTTTCTCTGATAAGTCATTTCACTTCAAAATTTTGTTAACATATCTTGCCTATTGTAATTTGCTTTCCTGTTATCTCTGTCTTTGTAGGTTTATTCTTTTAAAATTACTTTTCTGTCATTGAGATAAATATGTTTAATTTGCAGTGTTCTGAGACTTTTCCTGAACTGTTATTCAGCTATTTCTTTTACATATAATATTTTATTTTTCCCATCCTTACCAGCCTGATTTAAAAATAGCCACAGGAAGTGGATATAGCGCAAGCGGTTGAGTGCCTGCTTCCCACATATGTGGTCTGGGTCCTAGGGTGCCTCGTAAAAACAAAACAAACAACAAACAAACAAAAAGCCAACTCGGGGGAGCCGATGTAGCTCAGTGGTTGAGCACCAGCTTCCCACATTCAAGGTCCCGGGTTCAATCCCCAGCCCCGGTACTTAAAAAGAAAAAAAAAAAGAAAAAAGAAAAAGCCACAATATATTAATTCCATTCCTTGTCCCTAGTCATACTTAGGAACTTTAGTCCCTGTGGTAGATTTAATTATGTACCCCAATTTAGACATGTTCTTAATCTTAATCCACCCTCCTGTGGGGGTGAACCCAATTGTAAATAGGACCCCTTGAAGATGTTATTTTTAGTTATGGTGTGGCCCAACTGAATGAAGGTGGGTCTTAATCCAGATTAGTGGAGTTCTTCATAAGCAGAAGAGAGTCAAACATAGAGAAAGCCACAGGAAGGAGCTAAGAGCTGGAATTCAAGGGACCGGGAAAAGAAAGGAGAGGATATTGCCATGTGACATGAGGCAGTGATACAAGCCAATAAATTCCTGTTGTTTAAGCCAACCCTTCGTGTGGTATTTGTTGCAATAGCCTGGAAAACTAAGACAGTCCCCAACAAATTTCCTTCCCAATCATTCTGGAAGGTCCAGCCCTGGCTGGTATGACTCATATGCATACCAAGAACTAATTGTTTTGACCATAGTGTGGTGTCTGCTGTTTACCCTTTCTCTTGCCCTGACTTGCTGTGGTGGTATGTTAAGATGCTATCATTAATTTAAAAAAGAAAAAAGATGCTATCATTGACTCACTAGTCAACTATGTACACATGCTCAACACAGGTGTTGTCCACCCAAGACCAAAATGTATTTAGAGTTCTATTTTTTTGGTCCCTCCTGGGAAGCTGACAATGCCTTTTATTTCCATAAAACTCTGCCTTGTTTTGACCAGATCTTTCCCAATTTTATCTTCAGAAGCGTCAGTTACTAAAAAATAACCAATTATTCTCTTCCCAGAATAGTTACCCAGCCTTGTGGGAAGGGCTTTTCATCCAACTTTGGCAAAGCGATATTACCTGGGGGTGCTACAAAATACTCCTCTGCGACCCGATGGGAATTTTAAGTAATTCTTCAGCACAATTGCCTTCTACCACATTATCAGCTCTCACGTATAGGCATCTGTCCTCTAGTGGAGCCCAGACTCCATGGGCTCCATGGGCTCCACTCCCTCTGTGTCCACTGCCCGGAGCCGGTCGGCAAAGGCAATGGCTTTCTCCAGCTGCGACACGGCCTCCTGGCTGCCTAAGTCCACAAGCGCCAGATGCTCCAGGTGCTCGATCACCTCGGCTGTGACTCGACCAAGTCCTGAGGACCAGCCTGGGAGGTGAAGCCCCGGCGCCAGCTCAGCGGGCACTGAAGAAACCGCCGCACAGCCCGTGCCCACATTTCCTTCCTTCTCGGCCAGCGTAGTGCCTAGAGTTCTATTAGTACCACCATCACCAATGCCCCAAATCATTGCTAATGCCACTGCTCTTGACCCAAACTTCTGTAATTTGGCACAATTACCTTCAGATATTTCCTAGAAGAATTCTCAGCCTCTACATAAAACGACCCTTCTTCAGTCATGCTAGAATCCCAGAGCAGAGGCAGCTGGAGTTCAAGTTAAATGATTTACCCAGAGGGACCCTACTCATAAATGGCAGGGCCAGGGTTTGAACCAAATCTGTAGGACTCCAGAGACCATGTCTTTAGTGGATGTCCAGAAAACTGCCAACACATTGTCCATCATTTGGGGAAGGCTTCTAGAAGGAGATGGGATTTCAGAAGTTTTTTTTTTTTTTTTTTT